>PGTU02000440.1:0-10725 GCA_002896215.2 Cicer echinospermum | reverse complement strand
TAAATGTTCATACAATGATACAAAATGAACCTATTGGATGCACAAGATTGGTTAAAAAACCTAATTGGACTAGAATAAACCTATGGAGGACGGAAATGACCTAAATGTTAATCCAATGACACAAATGAACTTATTGGATGCACAAGATTGGTTAAAAACCCTAATTGGACAAGAATAAGCCTAGGGAGGACGAAAATGACCTAAATGTTCATCCAATGACACAAATGAACTTATTGGATGCACAAGATTGGTTAAAAACCCTAAATTGGACAAGAATAAGCCTAGGGAGGACGAAAATGACCTAAATGTTCATCCAATGACACAAATGAACTTATTGGATGCACAAGATTGGTTAAAAACCCTTATTGGACAAGAATAAGCCTAGGAGGACGAAAAATGACCTAAATGTTCATCCAATGACACAAATGACACCTATTGGATGCACAAGATTGGTTAAAAACCCTAATTGGACAAGAATAAGCCTAGGGAGGACGAAAATGACCTAAATGTTCATCCAATGACACAAATGAACTTATTGGATGCACAAGATTGGTTAAAAAACCCTAATTGGACAAGAATAAACCTAGGGAGGACGAAAATGACCTAAATGTTCATCCAATGACACAAAATGAACTTATTGGATGCACAAGATTGGTTAAAAACCCTAATTGGACAAGAATAAGCCTAGGGAGGACGAAAATGACCTAAATGTTCATCCAATGACACAAACAACCTATTGGATGCACAAGATTGGTTAAAACCCTAATTGGACAAGAATAAGCCTAGGGAGGACGAAAATGACCTAAATGTTCATCCAATGACACAAATGACACCTATTGGATGCACAAGATTGGTTAAAAACCCTAATTGGACAAGAATAAGCCTAGGAGGGGAGGACGAAAATGACCTAAATGTTCATCCAATGACACAAATGAACTTATTGGATGCACAAGATTGGTTAAAAACCCTAATTGGACAAGAATAAGCCTAGGGAGGACGAAAATGACCTAAATGTTCATCCAATGACACAAATGAACCTATTGGATGCACAAGATTGGTTAAAAACCCTAATTGGACAAGAATAAGCCTAGGAGGACGAAAATGACCTAAATGTTCATCCAATGACACAAATGAACTTATTGGATGCACAAGATTGGTTAAAAACCCTAATTGGACAAGAATAAGCCTAGGGAGGACGAAAATGACCTAAATGTTCATCCAATGACACAAATGAACTTATTGGATGCACAAGATTGGTTAAAAACCCTAATTGGACAAGAATAAGCCTAGGGAGGACGAAAATGACCTAAATGTTCATCCAATGACACAAACACACCTATTGGATGCACAAGATTGGTTAAAAACCCTAATTGGACAAGAATAAGCCTAGGGAGGACGAAAATGACCTAAATGTTCATCCAATGACACAAATGAACTTATTGGATGCACAAGATTGGTTAAAAACCCTAATTGGACAAGAATAAGCCTAGGGAGGACGAAAATGACCTAAATGTTCATCCAATGACACAAATGAACCTATTGGATGCACAAGATTGGTTAAAAACCCTAATTGGACAAGAATAAACCTAGGGAGGACGAAAATGACCTAAATGTTCATCCAATGACACAAATGAACTTATTGGATGCACAAGATTGGTTAAAAACCCTAATTGGACAAGAATAAGCCTAGGGAGGACGAAAATGACCTAAATGTTCATCCAATGACACAAATGACACTTATTGGATGCACAAGATTGGTTAAAAACCCTAATTGGACAAGAATAAGCCTAGGGAGGACGAAAATGACCTAAATGTTCATCCAATGACACAAATGAACTTATTGGATGCACAAGATTGGTTAAAAACCCTAATTGGACAAGAATAAGCCTAGGGAGGACGAAAATGACCTAAAATGTTCATCCAATGACACAATGAACTTATTGGATGCACAAGATTGGTTAAAAACCCTAATTGGACAAGAATAAGCCTAGGGAGGACGAAAATGACCTAAATGTTCATCCAATGACACAAATGAACTTATTGGATGCACAAGATTGGTTAAAAAACCCCTAATTGGACAAGAATAAGCCTAGGGAGGACGAAAATGACCTAAATGTTCATCCAATGACACAAATGAACTTATTGGATGCACAAGATTGGTTAAAAACCCTAATTGGACAAGAATAAGCCCTAGGGAGGACGAAAATGACCTAAATGTTCATCCAATGACACAAATGAACACCTATTGGATGCACAAGATTGGTTAAAAACCCTAATTGGACAAGAATAAGCCTAGGGAGGACGAAAATGACCTAAATGTTCATCCAATGACACAAATGAACTTATTGGATGCACAAGATTGGTTAAAAACCCTAATTGGACAAGAATAAGCCTAGGGAGGACGAAAATGACCTAAATGTTCATCCAATGACACAAACACACCTATTGGATGCACAAGATTGGTTAAAAACCCTAATTGGACTAGAATAAACCTAGGGAGGACGAAAATGACCTAAATGTTAATCCAATGACACAAATGAACTGACCTATTGGATGCACAAGATTGGTTAAAAACCCTAATTGGACAAGAATAAGCCTAGGGAGGACGAAAATGACCTAAATGTTCATCCAATGACACAAATGAACTTATTGGATGCACAAGATTGGTTAAAAACCCTAATTGGACAAGAATAAGCCTAGGGAGGACGAAAATGACCTAAATGTTCATCCAATGACACAAACACACTTATTGGATGCACAAGATTGGTTAAAAACCCTAATTGGACAAGAATAAGCCTAGGGAGGACGAAAATGACCTAAATGTTCATCCAATGACACAAATGAACTTATTGGATGCACAAGATTGGTTAAAAACCCTAATTGGACAAGAATAAGCCTAGGGAGGACGAAAATGACCTAAATGTTCATCCAATGACACAAATGACACCTATTGGATGCACAAGATTGGTTAAAAACCCTAATTGGACAAGAATAAGCCTAGGGAGGACGAAAATGACCTAAATGTTCATCCAATGACACAAATGAACCTATTGGATGCACAAGATTGGTTAAAAACCCTAATTGGACAAGAATAAAGCCTAGGGAGGACGAAAATGACCTAAATGTTCATCCAATGACACAAATGAACCTATTGGATGCACAAGATTGGTTAAAAACCCTAATTGGACAAGAATAAGCCTAGGGAGGACGAAAATGACCTAAATGTTCATCCAATGACACAAATGAACTTATTGGATGCACAAGATTGGTTAAAAAAACCCTAATTGGACAAGAATAAGCCTAGGGAGGACGAAAATGACCTAAATGTTCATCCAATGACACAAATGAACTTATTGGATGCACAAGATTGGTTAAAAACCCTAATTGGACAAGAATAAGCCTAGGGAGGACGAAAATGACCTAAATGTTCATCCAATGACACAAATGAACCTATTGGATGCACAAGATTGGTTTAAAAACCCTAATTGGACAAGAATAAGCCTAGGGAGGACGAAAATGACCTAAATGTTCATCCAATGACACAAATGAACCTATTGGATGCACAAGATTGGTTAAAAACCCTAATTGGACAAGAATAAGCCCTAGGAGGACGAAAATGACCTAAATGTTCATCCAATGACACAAATGAACTTATTGGATGCACAAGATTGGTTAAAAACCCTAATTGGACAAGAATAAGCCTAGGGAGGACGAAAATGACCTAAATGTTCATCCAATGACACAAACACACTTATTGGATGCACAAGATTGGTTAAAAACCCTAATTGGACAAGAATAAGCCTAGGGAGGACGAAAATGACCTAAATGTTCATCCAATGACACAAATGAACTTATTGGATGCACAAGATTGGGTTAAAAAAACCTAATTGGACAAGAATAAGCCTAGGGAGGACGAAAATGACCTAAATGTTCATCCAATGACACAAATGAACTTATTGGATGCACAAGATTGGTTAAAAACCCTAATTGGACAAGAATAAGCCTAGGGAGGACGAAAATGACCTAAATGTTCATCCAATGACACAAATGAACTTATTGGATGCACAAGATTGGTTAAAAACCCTAATTGGACAAGAATAAGCCTAGGGAGGACGAAAATGACCTAAATGTTCATCCAATGACACAAATGAACTTATTGGATGCACAAGATTGGTTAAAAACCCTAATTGGACAAGAATAAAGCCTAGGGAGGACGAAAATGACCTAAATGTTCATCCAATGACACAAATGAACTTATTGGATGCACAAGATTGGTTAAAAACCCTAATTGGACAAGAATAAGCCTAGGGAGGACGAAAATGACCTAAATGTTCATCCAATGACACAAATGAACCTATTGGATGCACAAGATTGGTTAAAAACCCTAATTGGACAAGAATAAGCCCTAGGGAGGACGAAAATGACCTAAATGTTCATCCAATGACACAAATGAACTTATTGGATGCACAAGATTGGTTAAAAACCCTAATTGGACAAGAATAAGCCTAGGGAGGACGAAAATGACCTAAATGTTCATCCAATGACACAAACATGAACTTATTGGATGCACAAGATTGGTTAAAAACCCTAATTGGACAAGAATAAGCCTAGGGAGGACGAAAATGACCTAAATGTTCATCCAATGACACAAATGAACTTATTGGATGCACAAGATTGGTTAAAAACCCTAATTGGACAAGAATAAGCCTAGGGAGGACGAAAATGACCTAAATGTTCATCCAATGACACAAATGAACTTATTGGATGCACAAGATTGGTTAAAAACCCTAATTGGACAAGAATAAGCCTAGGAGGACGAAAATGACCTAAATGTTCATCCAATGACACAAATGAACTTATTGGATGCACAAGATTGGTTAAAAAACCCTAATTGGACAAGAATAAGCCTAGGGAGGACGAAAATGACCTAAATGTTCATCCAATGACACAAATGAACCTATTGGATGCACAAGATTGGTTAAAAACCCTAATTGGACAAGAATAAGCCTAGGGAGGACGAAAATGACCTAAATGTTCATCCAATGACACAAATGAACTTATTGGATGCACAAGATTGGTTAAAAACCCTAATTGGACAAGAATAAGCCTAGGGAGGACGAAAATGACCTAAAATGTTCATCCAATGACACAAATGAACTTATTGGATGCACAAGATTGGTTAAAAACCCTAATTGGACAAGAATAAGCCTAGGGAGGACGGACGAAAATGACCTAAATGTTCATTGGACAATAAGCCTAGGGACGAAAATGACCTAAATGTTCATCCAATGACACACAAATGAACTTATTGGATGCACAAGATGGTTAAAAACCCTAATTGGACAAGAATAAGCCTAGGGAGGACGAAAATGACCTAAATGTTCCATCCAATGACACAAATGAACCTATTGGATGCACAAGATTTGTTAAAAACCCTAATTGGACAAGAATAAGCCTAGGGAGGACGAAAATGACCTAAATGTTCATCCAATGACACAAATGAACTTATTGGATGCACAAGATTGGTTAAAAACCCTAATTGGACAAGAATAAGCCTAGGGAGGACGAAAATGACCTAAATGTTCATCCAATGACACAAATGAACACTATATGGATGCACAAGATTGGTTAAAAACCCTAATTGGACAAGAATAAGCCTAGGGAGGACGAAAATGACCTAAATGTTCATCCAATGACACAAATGAACTTATTGGATGCACAAGATTGGTTAAAAACCCTAATTGGACAAGAATAAGCCTAGGGAGGACGAAAATGACCTAAATGTTCATCCAATGACACAAAATGAACTTATTGGATGCACAAGATTGGTTAAAAACCCTAATTGGACAAGAATAAGCCTAGGGAGGACGAAAATGACCTAAATGTTCATCCAATGACACAAATGAACTTATTGGATGCACAAGATTGGTTAAAAACCCTAATTGGACAAGAATAAGCCTAGGGAGGACGAAAATGACCTAAATGTTCATCCAATGACACAAATGAACTTATTGGATGCACAAGATTGGTTAAAAACCCTAATTGGACAAGAATAAGCCTAGGGAGGACGAAAATGACCTAAATGTTCATCCAATGACACAAATGACACTTATTGGATGCACAAGATTGGTTAAAAACCCTAATTGGACAAGAATAAGCCTAGGGAGGACGAAAATGACCTAAATGTTCATCCAATGACACAAATGAACCTATTGGATGCACAAGATTGGTTAAAAACCCTAATTGGACAAGAATAAGCCTAGGGAGGACGAAAATGACCTAAATGTTCATCCAATGACACAAATGAACTTATTGGATGCACAAGATTGGTTAAAAACCCTAATTGGACAAGAATAAGCCTAGGGAGGACGAAAATGACCTAAATGTTCATCCAATGACACAAATGAACTTATTGGATGCACAAGATTGGTTAAAAACCCTAATTGGACAAGAATAAGCCTAGGGAGGACGAAAATGACCTAAATGTTCATCCAATGACACAAATGAACTTATTGGATGCACAAGATTGGTTAAAAACCCTAATTGGACAAGAATAAGCCTAGGGAGGACGAAAATGACCTAAATGTTCATCCAATGACACAAAACAACTTATTGGATGCACAAGATTGGTTAAAAACCCTAATTGGACAAGAATAAGCCTAGGGAGGACGAAAATGACCTAAATGTTCATCCAATGACACAAATGAACCTATTGGATGCACAAGATTGGTTAAAAAAACCTAATTGGACAAGAATAAGCCTAGGGAGGACGAAAATGACCTAAATGTTCATCCAATGACACAAATGAACTTATTGGATGCACAAGATTGGTTAAAAACCCTAATTGGACAAGAATAAGCCTAGGGAGGACGAAAATGACCTAAATGTTCATCCAATGACACAAATGAACTTATTGGATGCACAAGATTGGTTAAAACCCTAATTGGACAAGAATAAGCCTAGGGAGGACGAAAATGACCTAAATGTTCATCCAATGACACAAATGAACTTATTGGATGCACAAGATTGGTTTAAAAACCCTAATTGGACAAGAATAAGCCTAGGGAGGACGAAAAATGACCTAAATGTTCATCCAATGACACACAAATGAACTTATTGGATGCACAAGATTGGTTAAAAACCCTAATTGGACAAGAATAAGCCTAGGGAGGACGAAAATGACCTAAATGTTCATCCAATGACACAAATGAACTTATTGGATGCACAAGATTGGTTAAAAACCCTAATTGGACAAGAATAAGCCTAGGGAGGACGAAAATGACCTAAATGTTCATCCAATGACACAAATGAACCTATTGGATGCACAAGATTGGTTAAAAACCCTAATTGGACAAGAATAAACCTAGGAGGACGAAAATGACCTAAATGTTCATCCAATGACACAAATGAACCTATTGGATGCACAAGATTGGTTAAAAACCCTAATTGGACAAGAATAAGCCTAGGGAGGACGAAAATGACCTAAATGTTCATCCAATGACACAAAACAACTTATTGGATGCACAAGATTGGTTAAAAACCCTATTGGACAAGAATAAGCCTAGGGAGGACGAAAATGACCTAAATGTTCATCCAATGACACAAATGAACTTATTGGATGCACAAGATTGGTTAAAAACCCTAATTGGACAAGAATAAAGCCTAGGGAGGACGAAAATGACCTAAATGTTCATTCCAATGACACAAAATGAACTTATTGGATGCACAAGATTGGTTAAAAAACCCTAATTGGACAAGAATAAGCCTAGGAGGACGAAAATGACCTAAATGTTCATCCAATGACACAAATGAACCTATTGGATGCACAAGATTGGTTAAAAACCCTAATTGGACAAGAATAAGCCTAGGGAGGACGAAAATGACCTAAATGTTCATCCAATGACACAAACACACTTATTGGATGCACAAGATTGGTTAAAACCCTAATTGGACAAGAATAAGCCTAGGGAGGACGAAAATGACCTAAATGTTCATCCAATGACACAAATGAACTTATTGGATGCACAAGATTGGTTAAAAACCCTAATTGGACAAGAATAAGCCTAGGGAGGACGAAAATGACCTAAATGTTCATCCAATGACACAAAACACACTTATTGGATGCACAAGATTGGTTAAAAACCCTAATTGGACAAGAATAAGCCTAGGGAGGACGAAAATGACCTAAATGTTCATCCAATGACACAAATGAACTTATTGGATGCACAAGATTGGTTAAAAACCCTAATTGGACAAGAATAAGCCCTAGGGAGGACGAAAATGACCTAAATGTTCATCCAATGACACAAATGAACTTATTGGATGCACAAGATTGGTTAAAAACCCTAATTGGACAAGAATAAGCCTAGGGAGGACGAAAATGACCTAAATGTTCATCCAATGACACAAATGAAACTATTGGATGCACAAGATTGGTTAAAAACCCTAATTGGACAAGAATAAGCCTAGGGAGGACGAAAATGACCTAAATGTTCATCCAATGACACAAATGAACTTATTGGATGCACAAGATTGGTTAAAAACCCTAATTGGACAAGAATAAGCCTAGGGAGGACGAAAATGACCTAAATGTTCATCCAATGACACAAATGAACTTATTGGATGCACAAGATTGGTTAAAAACCCTAATTGGACAAGAATAAGCCTAGGGAGGACGAAAATGACCTAAATGTTCATCCAATGACACAAATGAACCTATTGGATGCACAAGATTGGTTAAAAACCCTAATTGGACAAGAATAAACCTAGGGAGGACGAAAAATGACCTAAATGTTCATCCAATGACACAAATGAACTTATTGGATGCACAAGATTGTTTAAAACCCTAATTGGACAAGAATAAGCCTAGGGAGGACGAAAATGACCTAAATGTTCATCCAATGACACAAACACACCTATTGGATGCACAAGATTGGTTAAAAACCCTAATTGGACTAGAATAAACCTAGGGAGGACGAAAATGACCTAAATGTTCATCCAATGACACAATGAACTTATTGGATGCACAAGATTGGTTAAAAACCCTAATTGGACAAGAATAAGCCTAGGAGGACGAAAATGACCTAAATGTTCATCCAATGACACAATGAACCTATTGGATGCACAAGATTGGTTAAAAACCCTAATTGGACAAGAATAAGCCTAGGAGGACGAAAATGACCTAAATGTTCATCCAATGACACAAATGAACTTATTGGATGCACAAGATTGGTTAAAAACCCTAATTGGACAAGAATAAGCCTAGGGAGGACGAAAATGACCTAAATGTTCATCCAATGACACAAATGAACTTATTGCATGCACAAGATTGGTTAAAAACCCTAATTGGACAAGAATAAGCCTATGGAGGACGAAAATGACCTAAATGTTCATCCAATGACACAAACAACCTATTGGATGCACAAGATTGGTTAAAAACCCTAATTGGACAAGAATAAACCTAGGGAGGACGAAAATGACCTAAATGTTCATCCAATGACACAAACACACTTATTGGATGCACAAGATTGGTTAAAAACCCTAATTGGACAAGAATAAACCTAGGGAGGACGAAAATGACCTAAATGTTCATCCAATGACACAAAATGAACTATTGGATGCACAAGATTGGTAAAAAAACCCTAATTGGACAAGAATAAGCCTAGGGAGGACGAAAATGACCTAAATGTTAATCCAATGACACAAATGAACCTATTGGATGCACAAGATTGGTTAAAAAACCCTAATTGGACAAGAATAAGCCTATGGAGGACGAAAAATGACCTAAATGTTCATCCAATGACACAAATGAACCTATTTGGATGCACAAGATTGGTTAAAAACCCTAATTGGACAAGAAAAAACCTAGGGAGGACGAAAATACCTAAATGTTTATCCAATGACACAAATGACACTTATTGGAATGCACAAGATGTTATAAAACCTAATTGGACAAGAATAAGCCTAGAGGACGAAAATGACCCTAAATGTTCATCCAATGACACAAATGAACTTATTGGATGCACAAGATTGGTTAAAAACCCTAATTGGACAAGAATAAGCCTAGGGAGGACGAAAATGACCTAATGTTCAATCCAATGACACAAACACACCTATTGGATGCACAAGATTGGTTAAAAACCCTAATTGGACAAGAATAAATCTAGAGGACGAAAATGACCGTTAAATGTTCATCCAATGACACAATGACTTATTGGATGCACAAGATTGGTTAAAAAAACCTTAATTGGACAAGAATAAATCCTAGGTGAGGACGAAAATGACCTAAAATGTTCATCCAATGACACAAATGAACCCTATTGAATGCACCAACCAAGATGTTGGTTTTGATCCTTTGATTCCTAATTTTGACATAATTCACAATTCAACAATATTCATACTTAATATGATAAATCTAATATTTCAATTGAGCAAAATTTCAGGAACACCAATTCAATCACACACATCACACACACTTGTATCAAATTGCTTGGAACACAAGAAAATCAACAAAAGTTGAATTCTGAACATGTAAATCGATTGGTAAATCGATTGCATAACAAGGGTGTAAGAAATCTTAATTGTTTGTGAATGTGCAATCGATTAGGCAATCGATTAGATTAATTAAAATGTGAAAAATGCACAAGTCAGTAGCCTCTGATTTGGAGGAAATCGATTGGGAAATCGATTGAACATTTCACAAATCAAACCTGATGGTAACACATC
>PGTU02000437.1:0-22123 GCA_002896215.2 Cicer echinospermum | reverse complement strand
ATGAATCCGTAAACCCTAAACCCAAAACTAGAAACCCTATACCTAGAACCAAAAACCCAAAATCTGTAACGCGAAAATCTAAACCCCAAACCTCAAACCCTAAACCCGAAACCCAAAACTCTAAACCCGATACCAAAAACTGTAAACCCGAAACCCTAATCCTGAAACCCTAAACTTAAAACCCTAATCCTGAAACCCTAAACACGAAACCTTTAACTCGAAACCCTAAAATTCAAACCTTAATGTCGAAACCCTAAACCCTAAATCCTGAAACTCGAAACCCTAAACATAAAACCGTAAACCCAAAATCTTAAACAAGAAATTCTATACTCGAAACCCTAAACCCAAAACTCTAAACCTGAAACACTAAACTCGAAACTTAAACCAAAATCCTAAACCCTAAACCCAAAAATCTAAACTCGAAACCTTAAACCCGAAATCCTAAATGCTAAACCTGAAACCCAAATCAAAAACCCTAAACACAAAACCCAAAACATGAAACCGTAACCTCGAAACCCTAAACCCAAAACCATAAACACAAAATCCGAAACAAGAAATCCTATACCCGAAACCAAAAAATCCTAAATCCCAAATCATTTAATCCGTAACCAGAAACCCTAAATCAAAAAATCTAAACCCGAAATCCAAAATGCTAAACCTGAAACCCTAATCCCAGAACCCTAAATCCGAAACCCTAAACCCTGAACTCGAAACGCTTAACCTGAAACCTTAAACTCAAAACCCTATACCTCATAAACCCTAAATCCTAAACCCTAAATCGTAAACCGTAAACCATAAACCGTAAATCCTAAACCCAAAACTCTAAATCCCCAAAACTCTAAACTCCAGACCCTAAACTTGAATCCCAAAACCCTAAACCCTAAACCCAAAAATCTAAACTCGAAACCTTAAACCCGAAATCCTAAATGCTAAACCTGAAACCCAAATCAAAAACCCTAAACACGAAACCCAAAACATGAAACCGTAAACCTTAATCCTAAAACCCTAAACCTAAACACAAAATCCGAAACAAGAAATCCTATACCCGAAACCAAAAAATCCTAAATCCCAAATCACTTAATCCGTAACCAGAAACCCTAAATCAAAAAATCTAAACCCGAAATCCAAAATGCTAAACCTGAAACCCTAATCCCAGAACCCTAAATCCGAAACCCTAAACCCTGAACCCGAAACGCTTAACCTGAAACCTTAAACTCAAAACCCTATACCTCATAAACCCTAAATCCTAAACCCTAAATCGTAAACCATAAACCGTAAATCCTAAACCCAAAACTCTAAATCCCCAAAACTCTAAACTCCAGACCCTAAACTTGAATCCCAAAACCCTAAACCCTAAACCCAAAAATCTAAACTCGAAACCTTAAACCCGAAATCCTAAATGCTAAACCTGATACCCAAATCAAAAACCCTAAACACAAAACCCAAAACATGAAACCGTAACCTCGAAACCGTAAATCGGAAACCTTAATCCTAAAACCCTAAACCTGAAACCTTAAACCTAAATCCAGAAACACTAAACTCGAAACCCTAAACCCTAAACCCAAAATCCTATACCCTAAACCCTAAACCCAAAATCCTAAACCCTAAACCCTAAACCTGAAACCCTAAACCCGAAAACCAAAATCCTAAATTTGAAACCCTAAAACCAAAATCCGAAACCCTTAACATGAAACCCTAATATTGGAACCCTAAACCCGAAACCCTAAACCCAAAACCCTAAACCTGAAACACTAAACTCGAAACTTTAACTCGAAATCCTAAACCCAAAAATCTAAACTCGAAACCCTAAACCCGAAACCCTAAATTCGAAACACTAAACCCTAAACCCGAAACGCTTAACCTGAAACCTGAAACCCTGAACCTGAAACTCTAATCATGAATCCCTAAACCCTAAACCCAAAACTAGAAACCCTATACCTAGAACCAAAAACCCAAAATCCGTAACGCGAAAATCTAAACCCCAAACCTCAAACCCTAAATCCGAAACCCAAAACTCTAAACCCGATACCAAAAACTGTAAACCCGAAACCCTAATCCTGAAACCCTAAACTTAAAACCCTAATCCTGAAACCCTAAACACGAAACCTTTAACTCGAAACCCTAAAATTGAAACCTTAATGTCGAAACCCTAAACCCAAAATCCTGAAACTCGAAACCCTAAACGCAAAACCGTAAACCCAAAATCTTAAACAAGAAATTCTATACCCGAAACCCTAAACCCAAAACTCTAAACCTGAAACACTAAACTCGAAACTTAAACCAGAAATCCTAAACCCTAAACCCTAAACCGTAAACCCTAAACCCTAAACCCTAAATCTGAAACCCTAAACCCGAAACCTTATACTTGAATCCCGACACCCTAAACCTGAAACTCTAAACCTAAAACCCTAATCCTGAAACACTTAACTCTAAACCCTAAACACGAAACCCTTAACTTGAAACCCTAAAAATGAAACCTTAATGTTGAAACCCTAAACCCGAAACCCAAAACCCGAAACTCGAAACCCAAAACCAGAAACCTTAAACCTAAATTCAGAAACTCTAAAGTCGACACTCAAAACCCAAAACCCTAAACCTAATACCCTTAACTCGAAACCCAAAATCCTTAACCTGAAACCCTAATATCGAAACCCGAAACCCTAAACCCGAAACCAGAAACTTTAAACCTAAATTCAGAAACGCTATACTCGAAACCCTAAACCCAAAATCCTAAACCAGAAATCTTAAACCTGAAATCCTAAACTAAAAATTCTAAACCTGAACCACTTAACCCGAAATCTAAATCGTTAACCTGAATCCCTAATCCTGAAACCTTAATCCCGAACCCTAAACCCAAACATAGAAACCGCATATACCTAGAACAAAAAACCCAAAAAACCGAAACCCTAAATCCTAAACCCGAAACTCGAAACCCTAAACATGAAACCCTATACTTGAAACCCTAAATCAGAAACCTTAATCCTGAAACCCTAAACCTAAAACCTTTAACCTAAATCCAGAAACCCTAAACTCGAAATCCTAAACCCAAAACCCAAAACCCTAAACCTTAAACCCTAAACCCGAAAACCAAAATCCTAAACCCGAAACCTTAAAACCGAATCTGGAACGCTTAATCTGAAACCCTAATCTTGAAACCCTAAACATTAAACTCGAAACTTAAACTCGAAATCCTAAACCCAAAAATCTAAATTCAAAATCCTAAACCGGAAATCCTAAATGCTAAACCTGAAACCCTAATTTCGAAACCCTAAATTTGAAACCCAAAACCCGAAACGCTTAACCCAAAACCCTAAATCCGAAATCCTAAACCCTAAACCATAAACCCCAAAAATCTAAACTCGAAATCCTAAATCCAAAAATGTAAACTAGAACCCTAAACCCGAAATCCTAAATGCTAAACTTAAAATCCTAATCCCAAAACCCTAAACACGACACCCATAACTTGAAACCCTAAACTCGAAACCCTAAATTAGAAATCTTACTCCCGAAACCCTAAACCTGAAACCTTAACCTAAATCCAGTAACCCTAAACTCGAAGCCCAAAACCCTAAACCCAAAAACCTAAACCATAAACCCTAAACCTGAAACCATAAACCCGAAAAGCAAATTCCTAAACCGAAACCCAAAACCGTAAAACCGAAATACGAAAGCCTTAACCTGAACCACTTAACCCGAAATCTAAATCGTTAACCTGAATCCCAAATCCTGAAATCCTTATCCCGAAACCCTAAACCCAAACATAGAAACCGAAACCCCTAGAACAAAAAACCCAAAACCCGAAACCCTAAATCCTAAACCCGAAACTCGAAACCCTAAACAAGAAACCCTATACTTGAAACCCTAAATCAGAAACCTTAATCCTGAAACCCTAAACCTAAAACCTTTAACCTAAATCCAGAAACCCTAAACTCGAAATCTTAAACCCAAAACCAAAAACCCTAAACCTTAAACCCTAAACCCGAAAAACCAAAATCCTAAACCCGAAACCTTAAAACCGAATCTGGAACGCTTAATCTGAAACCCTAATCTTGAAACCCTAAACATTAAACTCGAAACTTAAACTCGAAATCCTAAACCCAAAAAATCTAAATTCAAAATCCTAAACCGGATATCCTAAATGCTAAACCTGAAACCCTAATTTTCGAAACCCTAAATTTGAAACCCAAAACCGAAACGCTTAACCCAAAACCCTAAATCCGAAACCCTAAACCCTAAACCATAAACCCAAAATCTAAACTCGAAATCCTAAATCCAAAAATGTAAACTGAAACCCTAAACCCGAAATCCTAAATGCTAAACTTGAAATCCTAATCCCAAAACCCTAAACACGACACCCATAACATGAAACCCTGAACTCGAAACCCTAAATTAGAAATCTTACTCCCGAAACCCTAAACCTGAAACCTTAAACCTAAATCCAGTAACCCTAAACTCGAAGCCCAAAACCCTAAACCCAAAAAACCTAAACCATAAACCCTAAACCTGAAACCATAAACCCGAAAAGCAAATTCCTAAACCGAAACCCAAAACCGTAAAACCGAAATACGAAAGCCTTAACCTGAACCACTTATCTTGAAACCCTAAACCGTAAAACCCTAAACCCTAAACCATAAACCCAAAAATATAAACTCGAAACCCTAAACCCAAAAATCTAAACTCGAAACCCTAAACCCAAAAATCTAAACTCAAACCCTAAACCCGAAATCCTCGAAATCCTAAACTAAACTTGAAATCCTAATCCCATAACATGAAACTCTAAACTCGAAACCCTAAATTAGAAATCTTAATCCCGAAACCCTAAACCTGAAACCTTAAACCTAAATCCACTAACCCTAAACTCGAAGCCCAAAGCCCTAAACCCAAAATCCTAAACCATAAAACCCTAAACCTGAAACCATAAACCCGAAAAGCAAACTCCTAAACCGAAACCCAAAACCGTAAAACTGAAATACGAAACCCTTAACCTGAACCACTTATCTTGAAACCCTAAACCCAACACCCTAAACCTGAAACACTAAAATCGGAACTTAAACTCGAAATTTCTAAACCCAAAAATCTAAACTCGAAACCCTATACCTGAAATGCTAAATGCTAAACCTGAAACCTTGATTCCAAAACCCTAAATCCGAAACCCTAAACCCTAAACCCTAAACGCTTAACCTGAAACCTGAAACCCTAAACCTAAAACTCTAATCATGAAACCATAAACCCTAAAACCAAAACTAGAAACCCTATACCTAGAACCAAAAACCCCAATACCCAAAACTGAAACGCGAAAACCTAAACCCCAAACCTCAAACCCTAAACCCGAAACCCAAAACTCTAAACCCGAAACCAAAAAACTCTAAATCTGAAATCCTAAACCCGAAACCATAAACCCGAAAACCCTAAACATGAATCCCCGAGACTCTAAACCTGAAACCCTAAACCCAAAACCGTAAATCCTGAAACACTTAACCAGAAAGCCTAACCACGAAACCCTTAACTCGAAACCCTAAAACTAAAACTTTAATGTTGAAACCCTAAACCCGAAACTCGAAACCCAAAACAAGAAACCTTAAACCTTAATCCAGAAAACCCTAAACCCAAAACCCTAAACCCAAAATCCTAAACTAGAAATCCCAAAACCTGAACCCCTAAACCTGATACCCTAAACTCGAAACCGAAAATCTTAAACCCGAATTCCTAATCATGAAACCCTAAACCCTAAAACCTAAACTTGAAACCCGAAACTCAACCCAAAACAAGAAACTTTAAACCTAAATCAAGAAACTCAAAACCCTAAACCCAAAATCCGAAACAAGAAATCCTATACCCGAAACCAAATAATCCTAAATCCCAAATCACTTAACCCGTAACCAGAAACCCTAAATCAAAAAATCTAAACCCGAAATCCAAAATGCTAAACCTGAAACCCTAATCCCAGAACCCTAAATCCGAAACCCTAAACCCTGAACCCTTAACGCTTAACCTGAAACCTTAAACTCAAAACCCTATACCTCATAAACCCTAAATCCTAAACCCTAAATCGTAAACCGTAAACCATAAACCGTAAATCCTAAACCCAAAACTCTAAATCCCCAAAACTCTAAACTCCAGACCCTAAACTTGAATCCCAAAACCCCTAAACCCTAAACCCAAAAATCTAAACTCGAAACCTTAAACCCGAAATCCTAAATGCTAAACCTGAAACCCAAATCAAAAACCCTAAACACAAAACCCAAAACATGAAACCGTAACCTCGAAACCCTAAATCGGAAACCTTAATCCTAAAACCCTAAACCTGAAACCTTAAACCTAAATCCAGAAACACTAAACTCGAAACCCTAAACCCTAAACCCAAAATCCTATACCCTAAACCCTAAACCCAAAATCCTAAACCCTAAAACCCTAAACCTGAAACCCTAAACCCGAAAACCAAAATCCTAAATTTGAACCCCTAAAACCAAAATCCGAAACCCTTAACATGAAACCCTAATATTGGAACCCTAACCCGAAACCCTAAACACAAAACCCTAAACCTGAAACACTAAACTCGAAACTTTAACTCGAAATCCTAAACCCAAAAATCTAAACTCGAAACCCTAAACCCGAAACCCTAAATTCGAAACACTAAACCCTAAACCCGAAACGCTTAACCTAAAACCTGAAACCCTGAACCTGAAACTCTAATCATGAATCCCTAAACCCTAAACCCAAAACTAGAAACTCTATACCTAGAACCAAAAACCCAAAATCCGTAACGCGAAAATCTAAACCCCAAACCTCAAACCCTAAACCCGAAACCCAAAACTCTAAACCCGATACCAAAAACTGTAAACCCGAAACCCTAATCCTGAAACCCTAAACTTAAAACCCTAATCCTGAAACCCTAAACACGAAACCTTTAACTCGAAACCCTAAAATTGAAACCTTAATGTCGAAACCCTAAACCCTAAATCCTGAAACTCGAAACCCTAAACGCAAAACCGTAAACCCAAAATCTTAAACAAGAAATTCTATACCCGAAACCCTAAACCCAAAACTCTAAACCTGAAACACTAAACTCGAAACTAAACCAGAAATCCTAAACCCTAAACCCTAAACCCTAAACCCTAAACCCTAAATCTGAAACCCTAAACCCGAAACCTATATACTTGAATCCCGACACCCTAAACCTGAATCTCTAAACCTAAAACCCTAATCCTGAAACACTTAACTCTAAACCCTAAACACGAAACCCTTAACTTGAAACCCTAAAAAACGAAACCTTAATGTTGAAACCCTAAACCCGAAACCCAAAACCCGAAACTCGAAACCCAAAACCAGAAACCTTAAACCTAAATTCAGAAACTCTAAAGTCGACACTCAAAACCCAAAACCCTAAACCTAATACCCTTAACTCGAAAACCCAAAATCCTTAACCTGAAACCCTAATATCGAAACCCGAAACCCTAAACCCGAAACCAGAAGCTTTAAACCTAAATTCAGAAACGCTATACTCGAAACCCTAAACCCCAAATCCTAAACCAGAAATCTTAAACCTGAAATCCTAAACTAAAAATTCTAAATCCTAAACCCTAAACTCGAAATCTAAAACCGTTAACCTGAATCCCTAATCCTGAAATCCTTATCCCGAAACCCTAAACCCAAACATAGAAACCGTATACCTAGAACAAAAAAACCCAAAACCCGAAACCCTAAATCATAAACCCGAAACTCGAAACCCTAAACATGAAACCCTAAACTTGAAACCCTAAATCAGAAACCTTAATCCTGAAACCCTAAACCTAAAACCTTTAACCTAAATCCAGAAACCCTAAACTCGAAATCCTAAACCCAAAACCCAAAACCCTAAACCTTAAACCCTAAACCCGAAAACCAAAATCCTAAACCCGAAACCTTAAAACCGAATCTGAAACGCTTAATCTGAAACCCTAATCTTGAAACCCTAAACATTAAACTCGAAACTTAAACCCGAAATCCTAAACCCAAAAATCTAAACTCAAAATCCTAAAACTGAAATCCTAAATGCTAAACCTGAAACCCTAATTCCGAAACCCTAAATTTGAAACCCCTAAACCCGAAACGCTTAACCCAAAACCCTAAATCCGAAATCCTAAACCCTAAACCATAAACCCAAAAATCTAAACTCGAAATCCTAAATCCAAAAATGTAAACTAGAACCCTAAACCCGAAATCCTAAATGCTAAACTTAAAATCCTAATCCCAAAACCCTAAACACGACACCCATAAACTTGAAACCCTAAACTCGAAACCCTAAATTAGAAATCTTACTCCCGAAACCCTAAACCTGAAACCTTAACCTAAATCCAGTAACCCTAAACTCGAAGCCCAAAACCCTAAACCCAAAAACCTAAACCATAAACCCTAAACCTGAAACCATAAAACCCGAAAAAGCAAATTCCTAAACCGAAACCCAAAACCGTAAAACCGAAATACGAAAGCCTAAACCTGAACCACTTAACCCGAAATCTAAATCGTTAACCTGAATCCCTAATCCTGAAATCCTTATCCCGAAACCCTAAACCCAAACATAGAAACCGTATACCTAGAACAAAAAACCCAAAACCCGAAACCCTAAATCCTAAACCCGAAACTCGAAACCCTAAACATGAAACCCTATACTTGAAACCCTAAATCAGAAACCTTAATCCTGAAACCCTAAACCTAAAACCTTTAACCTAAATCCAGAAACCCTAAACTCGAAATCTTAAACCCAAAACCTAAAACCCTAAACCTTAAACCCTAAACCCGAAAACCAAAATCCTAAACCCGAAACCTTAAAACCCGAATCTGGAACGCTTAATCTGAAACCCTAATCTTGAAACCCTAAACATTAAACTCGAAACTTAAACTCGAAATCCTAAACCCAAAAATCTAAATTCAAAATCCTAAACCGGAACCCTAAATGCTAAACCTGAAACCCTAATTTCGAAACCCTAAATTTGAAACCCAAAACCCGAAACGCTTAACCCAAAACCCTAAATCCGAAACCCTAAACCCTAAACCATAAACCCAAAAATCTAAACTCGAAATCCTAAATCCAAAAATGTAAACTGAAACCCTAAACCCGAAATCCTAAATGCTAAACTTGAAATCCTAATCCCAAAACCCTAAACACGACACCCATAACATGAAACCCTGAACTCGAAACCCTAAATTAGAAATCTTACTCCCGAAACCCTAAACCTGAAACCTTAAACCTAAATCCAGTAACCCTAAACTCGAAGCCCAAAACCCTAAACCCAAAAACCTAAACCATAAACCCTAAACCTGAAACCATAAACCCGAAAAGCAAATTCCTAAACCGAAACCCAAAACCGTAAAACCGAAATACGAAAGCCTTAACCTGAACCACTTATCTTGAAACCCTAAACCCTAAACCCTAAACCCTAAACCATAAACCCAAAAATATAAACTCGAAACCCTAAACCCAAAAATCTAAACTCGAAACCCTAAACCCAAAAATCTAAACTCAAACCCTAAACCCGAAATCCTCGAAATCCTAAATGCTAAACTTGAAATCCTAATCCCATAACATGAAACTCTAAACTCGAAACCCTAAATTAGAAATCTTAATCCCGAAACCCTAAACCTGAAACCTTAAACCTAAATCCACTAACCCTAAACTCGAAGCCCAAAGCCCTAAACCCAAAATCCTAAACCATAAACCCTAAACCTGAAACCATAAACCCGAAAAGCAAACTCCTAAACCGAAACCCAAAACCGTAAAACTGAAATACGAAACCCTTAACCTGAACCACTTATCTTGAAACCCTAAACCCAACACCCTAAACCTGAAACACTAAAATCGGAACTTAAACTCGAAATCTAAACCCAAAAATCTAAACTCGAAACCCTATACCTGAAATGCTAAATGCTAAACCTGAAACCTTGATTCCAAAACCCTAAATCCGAAACCCTAAACCCTAAACCCTAAACGCTTAACCTGAAACCTGAAACCCTAAACCTAAAACTCTAATCATGAAACCATAAACCCTAAACCCAAAACTAGAAACCCAAAACTAGAAACCCTATACCTAGAACCAAAATCCCAATACCCAAAAACTGAAACTCCGAAAACATAAACCTCAAACCCTAAACCCGAAACCCAAAACTCTAAACCCGAAACCAAAAACTCTAAATCCGAAATCCTAAACCCGAAACCATAAACCCGAAACCCTAAACATGAATCCCGAGACTCTAAACCTGAAACCCTAAACCCAAAACCGTAATCTTGAAAACACTTAACCAGAAAGCCTAACCACGAAACCCTTAACTCGAAACCCTAAAACTAAAACTTTAATGTTGAAACCCTAAACCCGAAACTCGAAACCCAAAACAAGAAACCTTAAACCTTAATCCAGAAACCCTAAACCCAAAACCCTAAACCCTAAAATCCTAAACTAGAAATCCCAAACCTGAAACCCTAAACCTGATACCCTAAACCCGAAACCGAAAATCTTAAACCCGAATCCCTAATCATGAAACCCTAAACCCTAAAACCTAAACTTGAAACCCGAAACTCAACCCAAAACAAGAAACTTTAAACCTAAATCAAGAAACTCGAAACCCTAAACCCGAAACCCTAAACCCAAAATCCGAAACAAGAAATCCTATACCCGAAACCAAAAAATCCTAAATCCCAAATCACTTAATCCGTAACCAGAAACCCTAAATCAAAAAAATCTAAACCCGAAATCCAAAATGCTAAACCTGAAATCCTAATCCCAGAACCCTAAATCCGAAACCCTAAACCCTGAACCCGAAACGCTTAACCTGAAACCCTAAACTCAAAAACCCTATACCTCATAAACCCTAAATCCTAAACCCTAAACCGTAAACCGTTAAACCATAAACCGTAAAAATCTAAACCCAAAACTCTAAATCCCCAAAACTCTAAACTCCAGACCCTAAACTTGAATCCCGAAACCCTAAACCCTAAACCCAAAAATCTAAACTCGAAACCTTAAACCCGAAATCCTAAATGCTAAACATGAAACCCAAATCAAAAAACCCTAAACACGAAACCCAAAACATGAAACCGTAAATCTCGAAACCCTAAATCGGAAACCTTAATCCTAAAACCCTAAACCTGAAACCTTAAACCTAAATCCAGAAACACCTAAACTCGAAACCCTAAACCCTAAACCCAAAATCCTAAACCCTAAACCCTAAAACCCTAAACCCTAAACCCAAAATCCTAAACCCTAAACCCTAAACCCTAAAACCCTAAACCCGAAAACCAAAATCCTAAATTTGAAACCCTAAAACCAAAAAACCGAAACCCTTAACATGAAACCCTAATATTGGAACCCTAAACCCCGAAACCCTAAACCCAAAACCCTAAACCCGAAACACTAAACTCGAAACTATAACTCGAAATCCTAAACCCAAAAATCTAAACTCGAAACCCTAAACCCGAAACCCTAAATTTCGAAACACTAAACCCTAAACCCGAAACGCTTAACCTGAAACCTGAAACCCTGAACCTGAAACTCTAATCATGAATCCCAAAACCCTAAACCCAAAACTAGAAACCCTATACCTAGAACCAAAAACCCAAAATCCGTAACGCGAAAATCTAAACCCCAAACCTCAAACCCTAAACCCGAAACCCAAAACTGTAAAACCCGATACCAAAAACTGTAAACCCGAAACCCTAATCCTGAAACCCTAAACTTAAAACCCTAATCCTGAAACCCTAAACACGAAACCTTTAACTCGAAACCCTAAAATTGAAACCTTAATGTCGAAACCCTAAACCCTAAACGCAAAACCGTAAACCCAAAATCTTAAACAAGAAATTCTATACCCGAAACCCTAAACCCAAAACTCTAAACCTGAAACACTAAAACTCGAAACTTAAACCAGAAATCCTAAACCCTAAACCCTAAACCGTAAACCCTAAACCCTAAACCCTAAACCTGAAACCCTAAACCCGAAACCTTATACTTGAATCCCGACACCCTAAACCTGAAACTCTAAACCTAAAACCCTAATCCTGAAACACTTAACTCTAAACCCTAAACACGAAACCCCTTAACTTGAAACCCTAAAAAATGAAACCTTAATGTTGAAACCCTAAACCCGAAACCCAAAACCCGAAACTCGAAACCCAAAAACCAGAAACCTTAAACCTAAATTCAGAAACTCTAAAGTCGACACTCAAAACCCCAAACCCCTAAACCTAATACCCTTAACTCGAAAACCAAAATCCTTAACCTGAAACCCTAATATCGAAACCCGAAACCCTAAACCCGAAACCAGAAACTTTAAACCTAAATTCAGAAACGATATACTCGAAACCCTAAACCCAAAATCCTAAACCAGAAATCTTAAACCTGAAATCCTAAACTAAAAAAACTAAAAATCTAAATCCCTAAACCCTAAACCCGAAATCTAAAACCGTTAACCTGAAACCCTAATCCTGAAATCCTTATCCCGAAAACCCTAAACCCAAACATAGAAACCCTATACCTAGAACAAAAAACCCAAAACCCGAAACCCTAAATCCTAAAACCCGAAACTCGAAACCCTAAACATGAAACCCTAAACTTGAAACCCTAAATCAGAAACCTTAATCCTGAAACCCTAAACCTAAAACCTTTAACCTAAATCCAGAAACCCTAAACTCGAAATCCTAAACCCAAAACCCAAAAACCCTAAACCTTAAACCCTAAACCCGAAAACCAAAATCCTAAACCCGAAACCTTAAAACCGAATCCGGAACGCTTAATCTGAAACCCTAATCTTGAAACCCTAAACATTAAACTCGAAACTTAAACCCGAAATCCTAAACCCAAAAATCTAAATTCAAAATCCTAAACCTGAAATCCTAAATGCTAAACCTGAAACCCTAATTCCGAAACCCTAAATTTGAAACCCAAAACCCGAAACGCTTAACCCAAAACCCTAAATCCGAAACCCTAAAATCCCATAAACCATAAACCCAAATCTAAAACTCGAAACCCTAAATCCAAAAATGTAAACTGAAACCTAAACCGAAACCCGAAATCCTAAATGCTAAACTTAAAATCCTAATCCCAAAACCCTAAACACGACACCCATAACTTGAAACCCTAAACTCGAAACCCTAAATTAGAAATCTTACTCCCGAAACCCTAAACCTGAAACCTTTAACCTAAACTCGAAGCCCAAAACCCTAAACCTTAAACCCTAAACCCTAAACCCTAAACCTTAAACCCTAAACCCGAAAAGCAAATTCCTAAACCGAAACCCTAAACCCGTAAAACCGAAATACGAAACCCGAAACCACTTAACCTGAAACCCTAAAACCTAAACCTAAAACCTCCTAAAATCGGAACTAATCCTCGAAATCCTAAACCCTAAACCCTAAACTCGAAAACCCTAAACCTAAATCCTAAAAACCCAAAACCCGAAACCCTAAATCCTAAACCCTAAACTCGAAAACCCTAAACCCAAAACCCCAAACTTGAAACCCTAAATCAGAAACCTAAAACCTGAAACCCTAAACCTAAAACCTTTAACCTAAACCAGAAACCCTAAACCTCGAAATCCTAAACCCAAACCCTAAAACCCTAAACCTTAAACCCTAAACCCGAAACCTAAATCCGAAACCCTATAACCCGAAACCTAAAACCGAAACCCACTTATAAATCCTAAACCCTAATCTGAAACCCCAAACATCTAAACCCGAACTAAACCCTGAAACTTTAAACTCGAAATCCGAAACCCAAAAATCTAAACTCGAAACCCTAAACCCGAAAACCCTAAATGCTAAACCTGAAACCCTAAACTCGAAACCCTAAACCCAAAACCCTAAACCCAAAACCTCCTGAAACCCCTAAACCTAAAACCCTAAACCCGAAAACCCAAACCCGAAACCCTAAACCTTAAACTAAACCGAAACCCAAACTGAACCCTAAACCCAAAAACTTTAAACCTAAACCTCGAATCCTAACGAAAACCCTAAAACCCAAACCCCTAAACTAGAATCCAAACCCTAAACCTTAACTCGAAACCCGAAACCTAAAATCTCTAAAAAAACCCTAAACCTTGAAACCTAATAAACCCCGAACCCTAAACTCGAAAATCCTAAAAACCCTAAAATCCTAAACCCAAAACCCTAAACCCTGAAACCCATAAACCCAAAAGCTCAAAACCCTAAAACCCGAAACCCTAAATCCTAAAACCCTAAACCCTTAACCTGAAACCTAAACAAAAAACCCTAAACCCCCCAAATCCTAAAACCTAAACCCTAAACCCAAAAAACTTAAACTCGAAACCCTAAACCCTAAAATCTAAACTCTTAAACCCGAAACCCGAAACCCGAAATCCTAAACCTAAACCCAAATCCAAAAACCCTAACCTAAACCCTAAACATCTAAACCCTCGAAACCCTAAATAGAAATCTTAATCCTAAAACCCTAAACCTGAAACCTTAAAACCTAAAAATCCAAAACCTTAAAACCTAAACCCTAAAACCCTAACCCAAAATCCTAAACCAAAACCCTAAACCTGAAAACCATAAACCCGAAACCCAAAAACCTAAACCCTAACCCTAAAACCTGAAATACGAAACCCTAACCTGAACCACTAATCCTGAAACCCTAAACCCAAACCCTAAACCCTAAACCCGAAACCCTAAAATCGGAACTTAAACTCGAAATTCTAAACCCAAAAATCTAAACCCTAAACCCTAATACCTGAAACCCTAAATGCTAAACCTGAAACCTGA
Source organism: Cicer echinospermum (assembly GCA_002896215.2). Taxonomy (NCBI): domain Eukaryota; kingdom Viridiplantae; phylum Streptophyta; class Magnoliopsida; order Fabales; family Fabaceae; genus Cicer; species Cicer echinospermum. The sequence goes on along the minus strand of PGTU02000437.1, from coordinate 7,377 downwards.
ACCCGAAACCTAAATCCGAAACCCTAAACCCTAAACCCTAAACGCTTAAAACCCTGAAACCTAAACCCTAAACCTAAAACTCTAATCATGAAACCCTAAACCCTAAACCCAAAACTAGAAACCCTATACCCTAAACCAAAAAACTGAAACCTTAAACCTAAAACCGAAAACCTAAAACCTCAAACCCTAAACCGAAACCCAAAAACTCTAAACCCGAAACCAAAAAACTCTAAATCTGAAAATCTAAACCCGAAACCATAAACCCGAAACCCTAAACATGAACCCTAAACTCTAAACCTGAAACCCTAAACCCAAAACCCTAAATCCTGAAACACTTAACCTGAAACCCTAAACCCGAAACCCTTAAACTCGAAACCCTAAAAACTAAAACTTTAAACCCGAACCCTAAACCCTAAACTCGAAAATCCAAACAACTAAACCTTAAACCTGAAACCAGAAACCCTAAAACCCTAAACCCAAAAACCCTAAACTTGAAATCCTAAACCTTAAACCTCCAGAAACCCTTAACCGAAACCCTAAACCTAAACCTGATACCCTAAACTCGAAACCGAAAATCTTAAACCTGAATAAACCCTAATCCTAAACCCTAAACCCTAAACCTAAAACTTGAAACCCGAAACTCAAAACCCTAAACAAGAAACCTTAAACCTAAAATCCCTAAACTCAGAAACCCTAAACCCAAAACCATAAACCCAAAATCCGAAACAAGAAATCCTATACCCGAAACCCTTAAACCCTAAAACCCAAAAACCCGTAACCAGAAACCCTAAATCAAAAAATCTAAACCCGAAACCCTAAACCCGAAACCCTAAAATGCTAAACCCGAAACCCTAATCCCAAAACCCTAAATCCGAAACCCTAAACCTTGAACCCGAAACGCTTAACCTGAAACCCTAAACCCAAAACCCTAAACCCCAAAATCCTAAACCCTAAACCCTAAATCCTAAACCCTAAACCCTAAAACCCCAAAACTCTAAACTCCAAACCCTAAACCCGAAACCGAAACCCGAAAACCCTAAACCTGAAACCAAAAAACTCTGAAACCTTAAACCCTAAACCTAAACCTAAACCTGAAACCCTAAACCAAAAACCCTAAACACGAAATCCTAAACCCTAAACTCGAAATCCTAAAACCTGAAACCCTAAATCCTAAAACCCTAAACCTAAATCCAAAACCTTAAACCTAAAACCCAGAAACCCTAAAACCCAAAACCCTAAACCCTAAACCCTAAACCCTAAAACCCTTAAACCTGAAACCCTAAACTTGAACCCTTAAATCCCTAAACCCTAAACCTGAAACCCTAAACCGAAACCCTAAACCTGAAACCCTAAAACCCTAAACCCGAAACCTAAAAAATCTAAACCCGAAACCTAAACCTGAAAATCTAAACTCTAAACCCGAAACCCTAAACTCGAAACCCTTAAACTCGAAAAACCCTAAACCCTAAACCCTAAACCTGAAACCCAAAACCCTTAACCTGAAACCCTAATCCAAAAACCCGAAAATAAACCCAAAACCCGAAACCTATAACTGAAACCTAAATCATCAGAAAACGCTAAACTCGAAAACCTTAAACCCAAAACCCTAAACCCGAAATCTTAAACCCTTAACCCTGAAACCCTAATATTTAAACCCGAAACCAGAAACTTTAAACCTAAATCCAGAAACCCTATACTCGAAACCCTAAAACCCAAACCCTTAACCAGAAATCTTAAACCCTAAACCCTAAACTCGAAACCCTAAAACTAAAAATTCTTAAATCCTAAACCCTAAACCCCAAATCTGAAAACCGTTAAACCTGAAACCCTAATCCTGAAATCCTTATCCCGAAACCCTAAACCCAAACATAGAAACCTATACCTAGAACAAAAACCCAAAACCTGAAACCCTAAATCCTAAACCCGAAACTCGAAACCCTAAACATGAAAACCCTAAACTTGAAACCCTAAATCAGAAACCTTAATCCTGAAACCCTAAACCTAAAACCTTTAACCTAAACCAGAAACCCTAAACTCGAAATCCTAAACCCAAAACCCTAAACCCTAAACCTTAAACCCTAAACCCGAAAACCAAAATCCTAAACCTAAACCTAAAACCGAATCCGAAACGCTTAAATCTGAAACCTTAATCTTGAAACCCTAAACCCGAAACATTAAACTCGAAACTTAAACCCGAAATCCTAAACCCAAAAATCTAAATTCAAAATCCTAAACCTGAAATCCTAAATGCTAAACCTGAAACCCTAATTTCGAAACCCTAAAAAAACCCAAAACCCGAAACGCTTAACCCAAAACCCTAAATCCAAAACCCTAACCCTAAACCATAAACCCCAAAAATCTAAACTCGAAACCCTAAACCCAAAAATCTAAACTCGAAACCCTAAACCCAAAAATCTAAACTCGAACCCTAAACCCGAAATCCTCGAAATCCTAAATGCTAAACTTGAAATCCTAATCCCAATAAACACGAAACCTCAAACTCTAAACTCGAAACCCTAAATTAGAAATCTTAATCCCGAAACCCTAAACCTGAAACCTTAAACCTAAATCCAGTAACCCTAAACTCGAAGCCCAAAGCCCTAAACCAAAAATCCTAAACCATAAACCCTAAACCTGAAACCATAAACCCGAAAAGCAAACTCCTAAAACCGAAACCCAAAACCGTAAAACTGAAATACGAAACCCCTTAACCTGAACCACTTATCTTGAAACCCTAAACCCAACACCCTAAACCTGAAACACTAAAATCGGAACTTAAACTCGAAATCCTAAACCCAAAAAATCTAAACTCGAAACCCTATACCTGAAATGCTAAATGCTAAACCTGAAACCTTGATTCCAAAACCCTAAATCCGAAACCCTAAACCCTAAACGCTTAACCTGAAACTTGAAACCCTAAACCTAAAACTCTAATCATGAAACCATAAACCCTAAACCCAAAACTAGAAACCCTATACCTAGAAACTGAAACCCAATACCCAAAAACAGAAACGCGAAAACCTAAAACCCCAAACCTCAAACCCTAAACCCGAAACCCAAAACTCTAAACCCGAAACCAAAAACTCTAAATCCAGAAATCCTAAACCCGAAACCATAAACCCGAAACCCTAAACCCGATGAATCCCGAGACTCTAAACCTGAAACCCTAAACCCAAAACCGTAATCCTGAAACACTTAACCTGAAAGCCTAACCACGAAACCCTTAACTTGAAACCCTAAAACTAAAACTTTAATGTTGAAACCCTAAACCCTGAAACTCGAAACCCAAAACAAGAAACCTTAAACCTTAATCCAGAAACCCTAAACCCAAAACCCTAAACCCAAAATCCTAAACTAGAAACCCTAAATCCCTTAACCTGAAACCCTAACCTCCCTAAACCTATACCCTAAACTCGAAACCGAAAATCTTAAACCCGAAAACCTAATCATGAAACCCGAAACCCTAAAACCTAAACTTGAAACCCGAAATTCAACCCAAAACAAGAAACTTTAAACCTAAATCAAGAAACTCGAAACCCTAAACCCCAAAACCATAAACCCAAAATCCGAAACAAGAAATCCTATACCCGAATCCAAAAAATCCTAAATCCCAAATCACTTAACCCGTAACCAGAAACCCTAAATCAAAAAATCTAAACCTGAAACCCTAAACCCGAAACCCAAAATGCTAAACCTGAAACCCTAATCCCAGAACCCTAAATCCGAAACCCTAAACCCTGAACCCGAAACGCTTAACCTGAAACCTTAAACTCAAACCCTAATAAACCTCAAAACCTAAACCTCATATTAAACCGTAAACCCAAAATCCTAAACCCCAAAACTCTAAATCCCCAAAACTCTAAACTCCAAACCCTAAACTTGAATCCCGAAACCCTAAACCCCTAAACCCAAAAATCCCTAAACCGAAACCTTAAAACCGAAATCCTAAATGCTAAACCTGAAACCCAAATCAAAAATCCCTAAAACACGAAACCCTAAAACATGAAACCGTAAAACTCGAAACCCTAAATCGAAAACCTTAATCCTAAAACTCTAAACCCAAACCTGAAACCTTAAACCCAGAAACCTAAACTCCGAAACCCTACCCGAAACCCTAAACCCTAAACCCGAAATCCCCTAAACCCTAAACCCTAAACCCTAAACCCTAAACCCTAAACCTGAAACCCCTAACCCTGAAACCCTAAACTCTAAACAAAATCTTAAACTGAAAACCTAAACCCGAAACCCTAATCACCAAAATCTAAACCCTAAAACCTAAACTCTAAACCCTAAACTCAAACCCTAAACCAAGAAACTTGAAACCTAAAACCCTAAACCCTAAACCCTAATAACCCTAAATCCGAAACCCTAAAACTAAACCCGAAACCTAAAAAAAATAAACCCAAATCACTGAAACTAAAACCCTAAATCTAAAAAATAAAACCCGAAACCCTAAACCCTAAATCCTAAAACCCTAAACCCTAAACCCCTAAACCTGAAACCCTAATAACCTTAAACCCTAAAACCCCTTAAACTGACTCTAAACTCTGAAACCCTTTGAAACCCTAAACCTTAAATCCTAAACCCTAAACCGTAAACCCCTAAAAAAACCCTAAACCTAAACCTCCTAAAATCCTAAACCTAAAACCCGAAACCCTAAACCTCAAAACTAGAAACCCGTAAACCATAAACCCAAAAATTGAAAATCCTAAACCCCAAACCTCTAAACCCTAAACCCTTAACACGAATCCAAAACTCGAAACCCTAAAACCCAAACCTTAATGTGTAAAACCCGAAACCCTAAACCCTAAACTTAAAACCCTAATCCTGAAACCCTAAACACGAAACCATTAACTCTAAACCCTGAAACTAAACCTGAAACTAAACTCGAAACTTAAAACCTAAATCCTAAACCCTAAACCGTAAACCCTAAACCCTAAACCCAAAAACCCTAAACCCAAAACCTTAAACTTGAACCCCGACACCCTAAACCTGAAACTCTAAAACTAAAACCTAATCCTGAAACACTTAACTTGAAACCCTAAACACGAAACCCTTAACTTGAAACCCTAAAAATGAAACCTTAATGTTGAAACCCTAAACCCGAAACCCAAAACCCGAAACTCGAAACCCAAAAACCAGAAACCTTAAACCTAAATCCAGAAACTCTAAACTCAACACTCAAATTCCGAAACCCTAAACCTGATACCCTTAACTCGAAACCCAAAATCCTTAACCTGAAACCCTAATATTGAAACCCGAAACCAAACAAACCGAAACTTTTAAACCTAAATCCAGAAACCCTATACTCGAAACCCTAAACACAAAATCCTAAACCAGAAATCTTAAACCTGAAATCCTAAACTCGAAACCCGAAACTAAAAATTCTAAATCCTAAACCCTAAACCCGAAATCTGAAACCGCTAACCTGAAACCCTAATCCTAAAATCCTTATCCCGAAACCCTAAACCCAAACATAGAAACCCTATACCTAGAACAAAAAACCCAAACCCGAAACCCTAAATCCTAAACCCGAAACTCGAAACCCTAAACATGAAACCCTATACTTGAAACCCTAAATCAGAAACCTTAATCCTGAAAACCCTAAACCTAAAACCCTTAACCTAAATCCAGAAACCCTATAAACTCGAAATCCTAAACCCAAAACCCTAAACCCTAAACCCTAAACCTTAAACCCTAAACCCGAAAACCAAAATCCTAAACAATTAAACCGAAACCTTAAAACCCGAATCCGAAACGCTTAAATCTGAAAAACCCTTAATCTTGAAACCCCTAAACCCCGAAACATTAAACTCGAAACTTAAACCCGAAATCCTAAACCCAAAAATCTAAATCAAAATCCTAAACCTGAAATCCTAAATGCTAAACCTGAAACCCTAAATTTCGAAACCCTAAATTTGAAACCCAAAACCCGAAACGCTTAACCCAAAACCCTAAATCCAAAACCCTAAACCCTAAACCATAATCCCAAAATCCTAAACTCTGAAACCCTAAACCAAAAAATCCCAACTCGAAACCCTAAACCCAAACCTCTAAACTCGAACCCTAAACCCGAAATCCTCGGAAATCCTAAATGCTAAACTTGAAATCCTAATCCCATAACCCTAAATTCGAAACCCTAAATTAGAAATCTTAATCCCGAAACCCTAAACCTGAAACCTTAAACCTAAATCCAGTAACCCTAAACTCGAAGCCCAAAGCCCTAAACCCAAAATCCTAAACCATAAACCCTAAACCTGAAACCATAAACCCGAAAAAGCAAACTCCTAAAACCGAAACCCAAAAACCGTAAAACTGAAATACGAAACCCTTAACCTGAACCACTTATCTTGAAACCCTAAACCCAACACCCTAAACCTGAAACACTAAAATCGGAACTTAAACTCTAAATTCTAAACCCAAAAATCTAAACTCGAAACCCTATACCTGAAACACTAAATGCTAAACCTGAAACCTTGATTCCAAAACCCTAAATCCGAAACCCTAAACCCTAAACGCTTAACCTGAAACCTGAAACCTTAAACCTATAAACTCAATCATGAAACCCTAAACCCTAAACCCAAAAACTAGAAACCCTGAAACCTAGAACCTAAAACTCAATACCCAAAACCTAAACGCGAAACCCTAAACCCAAATCCTAAACCCTAAAACCCGAAACCCAAAACTCTAAACCCGAAACCAAAAACTCTAAATCCGAAATCCTAAACCCGAAAAAACCCTTAAACCATAAACCCGAAACCCTAAACGATGAATCCCGAGACTCTAAACCTGAAACTCCTAAACCCAAAACCGTAATCCTGAAACACTTAACCTGAAAACCTAACCACGAAACCCTTAACTCGAAACCCTAAACTAAAACTTTAATGTTGAAACCCTAAACCCCGAAAACTCGAAACCCAAAACAAGAAACCTTAAACCTTAATCCAGAAACCCTAAACCAAAACCCTAAACCCAAAATCCTAAACTAGAAATCCCAAACCTGAAACCCTAAACCTGATACCCTAAACTCGAAACCGAAAAACGCTTAAACCCGAATCCTAATCATGAAACCCTAAAACCCTAAAACCTAAACTTGAAACCCGAAACTCAACCCAAAACAAGAAACTTTAAACCTAAATCAAGAAACTCGAAACCCTAAAACCAAAACCATAAACCAAAATCCGAAACAAGAAAATCCTATACCCGAAACCAAAAAATCCTAAATCCCAAATCACCTAAAACGTAACAGAAACCCTAAAATCAAAAAATCTAAACCGAAACCCTAAACCTGAAATCCAAAATGGCTTAAACTTGAAACCCTAATCCCCAGAACCCTAAATCCGAAACCCTAAACCCTGAACCCGAAACGCTTAACCT
>PGTU02000423.1:0-11134 GCA_002896215.2 Cicer echinospermum | reverse complement strand
TGATCAGCCTCCTGTGCTACCGGCCCAGTTCTCTTTTGCCCCCGCCTCTACATCTTCATCTTCTGAAGATTCATCTTCCGCTGATTGACTCTGTTTTTACTTAGTTTATACTTTTTGATGTTGACTTAATTCAGGGGGAGTCAGATTATGAATTATATTTTGTCTTATGTTTAAACTCATATTATGTTTTGCTGACTGTTGTTATGGATGTTTAAACTCAAATTATGTTTGTTGGATGTTATGGCTGAATTCATGAACCTATGGTATTGTGCTTAAGTTGCTGGAATTTTTTTTAAGTGTTTATGAATGATCTATTTACCTCAATATTGCATAATTTCAAAAATTTGCTTTTACTTGAATGTTAAAAGGGAAATTTTTCAAAATTATCACTTGTATGATTGAGGGGGAGTTTAATTATTTCATTCTTACATAAAACAAAAATCATAATCTAAAGAATTTTGTCATCATCAAAAAGGGGGAGATTGTTGAGACAAAATCTCTCTCAATTGGTTTAATGATAACTCTCTTCATTAATGATTGATGCTTATGGCTTAATGACTAATCTGTGTTTTGAGTGTATTTATATAAGTTAACAGGTTATCATTCATAAGGAAAAAAAGAAGAAAATTTTTTGAGTTAAAATAGCTAGAGTATGAAAGTGCCGAGGATGGCTCCGAGCCGGAGAAAACTGCAATTCTGCATTCCTCACGGCTTTGAATTCATTAAACAAGGCATAAAGTATTAAATGAATGAATTACTTGGATTCATTCGAACAAGGGCAGATATATATTAAAGAATGAATTGTTGATTCATTCAATAAGGCAAAATACTATTAAAAAATGTTTAAGAAGGCCTTTGAGAAGTTGCAGAATGCAAGGAGAAAGTGTCGAGGAATGATGATATCTAGCATATGCCTATAGTCAATATCTTGAAAAGCTTTCCAAGACATTATGAAAGCAACTTTTCATGATAGGCAAAAAGGCTATATGTACCATTATGTGATTAAATAAGATTATAAGTCAATCTTCAAAAAGGCAACAACATAACAAGCCTTATATAACTTGATCACATGTCGTAAAGCAAGGAAAGAAGAAAAGAAGACATCACGTGAAGCCATTCACAAAGCCTTAAAGAAAGGAATAAAGGACATCACATGTTCTTACAAGGCATTAAATGGAGAGGAAAGAGAAAAAGCTCACATGTGAAGCTTTGTGAAGCCGTTATGAAGCCAATGAAGAAAGAGAATGAAAAGGACTCCACACAATAGTCAACATTAAAGAAAGGAAAAAGAAAAGGACAACACATGTTCTCAAATGCCAAGAAAACAGTACCTCGTACTTGAACAAGGAATGCATATTTTCAAATGAGCTGAATGACATTTTCGTAAATATGAAGAAAAGCCTTGGGTATTTCACAAAGTAATTTTCCAACGGTCAAATAGGCTTGGCTCATGAAATGAACATCACAAGAACTCTATAAATTGCAGCAAGTGATCTTCATCAACAACACACAACATATTGGCAATAAAAAAGATCATAGATCTTAAAGCTTTCAAGAAGCAACACATTATATCTTCATACTTTCTACAAATCTACATTAGATCTTTGTTTATCTTTTGAGAAAGTATTAGAATCAATCACTCTCTTATCACACTGTAAATTTCCAAAGTGAGATACACTGGAAAATTTTGAAATCTGATTGTAAGCTTGGTGAAGCTTGAGAATACAAAGCTTGTAATCATCTCTCAGTCAGATGTTGATCTGTTTGAAGAATAGTGAAATCTCACAAGGGTGTGAGGACTGGAAGTAAGCCATCTTTGGGTGAACCAGTATAAAAACAGTGTGTGTCAATCTTATATTGCTTCTTACACTCTTTAACGTCATTTTGATTTGAAAAGTTTTGAAAACCCATCCTCGGGCTAGCCATCCTCTAGCAAGAGGATAGTTTTTAAAACACTTGAAAACTATTTTTAACATGCCAAAATCCCCTATTCAACCCCCCTGTCAGGTGAATATTTAGCTACATCAATTGGCATCAGAGCAAGGTCTCTCTTAAGAAGAATACAACTTAACAGTGTAAGAGAGAAAGATCAAAAATGTCTAAGCTAAGTATATTCCCTGAAGGAGGATCATCCAGCCGACCTCCTACTTTGATGGACAGATTACGACCACTGGAAAGGTAAATGAGAACTATTCCTTATATCACAAGACAACAATATGTGGTCGGTGGTGGAAAATGGAGATCATGTCATAAGAACCAACAACGCAGATGCAGACTCCGATGTGAAACCCCAAGCACAATGACAGCTGATGAAAATGCAAAGGTACTCCTAAACTCTATAAGGCTCATTTATTTCTATACGTGTGCTTGTGTGCAGGGAAGAGATGATAGAGTCGAAGAGTGCAAAAGCGCTAGGAGCTTTGGGACACTCTAAGGATCCATCATGAAGAAACAAGTTCACGTGAAAGAAGCAAGAATTGACATGGGAGTAAGAGATTTCGACTATTTCGAAATGAAGAAGAGGAAACTTATTGATGAGATGTTTCTCAAGGCTTAACAATCATATTAAACAACTGAGATCGTCTTGGAAAGGTATACTCCGTTCAAGAGAAGGATAAGAAAAATCCTAAGGAGGTTTACCAAAAGAATGGGGCCAATGTGACTGCCATTACAGAAGCAGGAAGATGACCAACATGAAGCTGGAGAGATCTAGTTGGGTACTCTAAGAGCTCATGAACCGTTGTGTTAACCTGCAGAAAAGGAAAAATGATTGCGCTAAAACAAGCCATGCAGAAAGTTCATCTCTTCAAGAAGACGGAAGAGGTCGTGAAAAAGGAAAGCTCGGAGCATCCTCTAATCTGAGGAAGGGGAGGACGAACTGGCTCTAATTTCCAGAAGAATCCAAAGATGATAAATCGAAGAGGACAAGATAGAAGATCTCCTCAAACGAGAAAAACTGACAAAAGTCAGATAACTTGTTTTGGATGCACAAGATGGGACGCTAAACAAAACCTGAGTGCCTCTCAAAAAAAGGAACTCAGAAGAATATTCCTACAAAAACAAATCCATGATGATTACTTGGGATGATAAGTGACGAGTCATCTTCTGAGCAAGAAAGGATGAAGAAGCCAACCTATGTCTTATGGCAAAATCAGAAACTAGAAAAAAGTATAGTATTTCAGAAACTAATGTCCTTCTTGTGAACAATAGAATTGAATTTGATCATCTTTTAAATGACTCAAATACTTTAATCTCATAAATGTGGTTTCTCTCAAAAATCACTTTATGAAAATAAAGAACTCAATGAGGAACTTCAAGCCAAGATGAGAAATATGAAAAAATCATCTAGAGTTGCAGTTATCTCATGAGAAATTATCTGAGCAGCAAGCACTCTTAAATAAAAAGAATGTCAGAATTCCATCCTCTAGAAGAGGACACAGAAAAGGGAGATTTTAAAAGGAAGAAGTTGAAGAACCTAAAAAATGAAGACATCACCAACTTTGTTAAATCTACTGAAACTTTTTCAAAATAATGGGATCTCAATCTGGAATATTTGACAAGCTGGTATTGGTTTTTAAAAGTTCTCTCAAAACAACAAAAATTGTATGAAAATTTTTCTCTTGCCCCAAAAAACAAGAGGATAGGCCAAATGTACTTTTTTGCAAAAAACTTGGGCACACTTATCCAAATCTGCCACGCTAAGAAGAAGCTGAAATATAAAAGAAAGGTTGTTCATTTTGTGGTAAACATGGCACCATGATTCTATTTGTTATCACAAAGAAAGAATCCTCATAAGAGGAAAAAACAACCAACAAGGACCAATGCTATATGGGTACTAAGTATTTTTAAAAAACCTAACACCAGGTTCATCCTATGATCAACAAAAGAAGCCTTGTACTTGGACAGTGGTTGCTCAAAGGCATAATGACGAGAGATAAGCACTGCTTTATTTCCTTAGAAATAAAAGGATGGAGGTTAGTCACATTTCGAGGTTACAATGGATAATAGCTCAAATAAAAGTGGTAAACAGGTATTATTGGTAAATAATTCTGCTAAAATTAGAAAATGTTCAGTATGTGGCAGGTCTAAAATAACTTGCTAGTATTAGTCATATTATGTGATAGTTGGTTTTGAAGATTTTTAAAGCTACTCTTTGTGAGGTATTCATTCATCTCGGGTAGAGTTTTCTTCTCCGGTTTAAGAAAAAAGAATTTATATGAACTTTATCTGGATGATTTTCCACTGAATCTGTTTTGTATCCATTGATAAGATAATGGATTTGGCACAAAAGAGTTGGTCACACAAGCTTTAAAAACTATTTCTAATTTACAAAATTAGAATTAAGTTAAGGTCTTCAAATCAATTTTGGAGGAAAGACAAGTTTGTGAAGCTTGTGTAAAGGAAAAAAGTTAAATAGTAGTTCACTCAAAAAATTTTGTTTCAACAAAACTCCACTTGAACTTATTCATATTGACTTTTGGTCCCATAAAAGGGACTCCAAGTCTTAGTGGCAAAAGATATGGTTTTGTTATTGTTGATGACTTCTCTCGTTTTACTTGGGTCTTATTTTTGAAACATAAAGATGAAGCCTTTGAGGCATTTCACCATTTTTGCAAAAAGGTTCAAAACGAAAATGGTTCAAAAATTATTTCCGTGAGAAGTGACCATGGGGGTGAATTTGAAAATGAATCCTTTAAAAATCTTTGTAATGAAAATGGTATTTCTCACAACTTTTCTTGTCCAAGAACTCCCCAACAAAATGGGGTTGTTGAAAGGAAAAATAGAACTTTACAAGAAATGGCTAGAACCATTTTAAATGAAGCCAATATTGAAAAATATTTTTGGGCCGAAGCCATTAACACTACTTGTTATGTTTCTAATCGTGCATCAATTAGAAAAATTTTAAACAAAACTCCATACGAGCTATGGAAAGGGAGAAAACCAAATATTTCTTATTTTCATATTTTTGGGTGTTATTGCTACATTCTTAATAATAAAGAAAACTTGGGAAAGTTTGATCCAAAATCTGATAAAGGAATTTTTCTAGGATACTCCACAACGTCAAAAGGTTATAGAATATATAATCTTAGGACTCAAACTGTGGAGGAATCCATGCATGTTATTTTTGATGAGTTTGATGACTTGTGTTTAGAAAAAATGGACAAAAATGAAGAAGATGAACCTTCATCCTCTCGAGTACCCGATCCTCATGATGAGGATGAGTCTGACCCAACCTCACAGCAACCTCCAAGAGGATGGAGAACTGTCACACATCATCCTCCAGATCTAATCATTGGGAATACTGAAGATGGTGTTAGAACCAGAAATTCTCTAAGAGCAAACACCACCAACATGGCCATGATATCACAAGTTGAACCCAAAACGATTGATCAAGCTATTGGTGACAAGTCATGGGTTGAAGCAATGATGGAAGAACTCTCACAATTTGAAAGAAACAAGGTATGGAATCTTGTACCCCATCCTCTCGACAAATCTATTATTGGGACTAAATGGATATTTAGAAACAAATTAAATGAGGATGGAGAAGTCATTAGAAATAAAGCAAGACTAGTGGCACAAGGGTACAATCAACAAGAAGGAATTGATTATGATGAAACGTTTGCACCCGTAGCAAGGCTTGAAGCAATAAGAATCCTCTTAGCTTATGCTACTCATAAAGGTATAAAACTATTTCAAATGGATGTCAAAAGTGCCTTTTTGAATGGGTTCTTAAATGAAGAAGTGTATGTTCGTCAACCTCCTGGTTTTGAAGATTTGAAGAAGCCGAATCATGTGTTCAAACTCTCAAAAGCTCTTTACGGTTTAAAGCAAGCTCCTCGAGCTTGGTATGAGAGGTTAAGCTCTTTTCTAAAAGAGAATGGATTTATTAGGGGTCAAATTGATACAACTCTTTTCAAGAAGACTCATGAGAAAGATTTATTGATTGTTCAAATTTATGTCGATGACATAATATTTGGATCAACAAATGAAATGATGTGTAAAGATTTCTCCAATCTCATGCAAAGTGAGTTTGAGATGAGTATGATGGGAGAATTAAAATTCTTCCTTGGTTTGCAAATCAAACAAAGAGATGATGGTATCTTCATATCTCAAGAAAAATACACCAAGGATCTACTCAACAAATACAAAATGAGTTCAGCCAAAAGTATGGGAACTCCTATGCATCCATCCTCCATACTCCACAAAGATGATGAAGGAACTCCAATATCTGAAAAAGAGTATAGAGGGATGATTGGATCCTTGCTATATTTAACTGCAAGTAGACCGGACATAGTCTTTGCTGTCGGTCTTTGTGCAAGATTTCAATCTTCTCCTAAAGAATCTCATCTTACTGCAGTAAAAAGAATTTTTAGATATCTTGTGGGCACTATTAATCTGGGAATTTGGTACAAAAAATGTTCAAATCTTGATCTCACTGCTTATTGTGATGCCGATTATGCTGGAGACAAAGTTGAAAGGAAGAGCACAAGCGGAGCTTGCCAACTTCTGGGTAAATCTCTAATAAGTTGGTCAGTGCAAAAACCAAGTACTATTGCCTTTCAACTACGAGGCTGAATACTGTATCAGCTCTCAATGATTGCTCAAACTTCTATGGATAATAGAACAATTTTACTTCTAGAAGATTCTCGTTTGGTACAAAACAATTCCCATCCTTTGTGATAATAAAACGTGCATTAATCTTTTAAAATCCCATTCACATTCAAGTCAGATATGAAATTAACATCATTTTATAAGAGATCATGTCAAAGTGATATTGAATAATTTTCATTGATCACTGAAAAATCATTAGCTGATATTTTTACCAACCTCTCCCAAGAGCATCGGTTTAAACTTCATCTTAGAAGAACTCTCCATCATAATTTTCCCAAAATTGATTAAATAATTCTGTATTTGTTATTTTTTAATTTTATTTTTTTTTATTTTTCGTTATTTTTTTAATGTTTATTTTGGCTTTATTATTTAATGTTGTTGTGGCAATATATGACAAATCTGATCCCTAAAAATAAAGTCAAAAATTTAGATAGGTAGACTTAAGTACTTTAAGTGAAACTCCTTGACAAATCAGTCAAGGAAATGCGTTTGCCTTTTATTCTTTGGTCAATATGATGGCACTTGGTGGATACTTCCCATTCTTCCTTGTGCAGACTGCATTAAAAATGCAGTTATACATGACAAATTGTTCATCATGAGCCTCATCAAACGTCACGTTTTTCCTTTTCTCTCTCTCACCACGCTTCTGAATTTCTTCTCTCTCTCTCCTTCAAATCAATCAATCACGTTTTCCTCTTTCTCTTCTCTTCACAGGTTTCAACCTTCCCACACACACACATTCTCTTCCGTTTTAATGCATTTCCTCTTTATTTCAATTAATTTTCTCTCATCCACTCAATTCTTTACGGTTTTTAATTCACTCTCTCTCCGCAATCAATTTTTTTCTTTTCTCTCTTTCCATCGTTTCACTCTCCCAAGGTCATCATTTTTTTGTTCTTCCTTCCCTTCATCGTTCTCATCCGTTTCTTCCTCCCATCAAAAGTGGCTCGGATTAAAACTACGGCAAAACGAAAGATGTCTCCTTTTAATCCTGAAACTGACTCAGACAACTACTCAAGTCCTAAATCCCTACGACAAGGTTCAAAACAAAAGTCAGTATCCCCTCCTAGGGCACCGCCGAAACCGTCCGCTCAAAAGGCCAAAAAACCTTCATCGTCAAAACCCTCTGCCTCCTCCATCAGACGATCTTCAAGAGTTCAATCTGGGGCTGTCCCTTCAAATAAGAAAGTTACTCAGGACTCAACTGTGCATGAGATTGATTCGGACGATTCCAAGGGTCATGCTTCTGTCAAACCGGTTCCTAAATCTTCCTCTAAACCGTCCACTCCAAAACGGCAGAAAACCAAATCATCTGAACCAAGCAAACCGACTCCAAAGAAGTCTCATTCATCCAAACCGATTCCTGTCCCTCTCTTTAACTCCCCAGAATCGGAGTCAAATTACACCTCAAAATGGCTTCACAAATCTGTAGTTCATGGCAAGCATATTGATTTAATCAATCTGAAAAATGGTGGTTTTAATGTTGTAGAAGTTTTTGACAAATTAGGATGGACTTCCTTTTTTAGAGTGAATGAACCGCAATACCCAAGACTGGTAAAGGCATTTTATGCTGCATGCAATGGCTGTAAAGGCAGCCCTGGGTTCAGTTTTGTACTTAAGGGTGTACACTTGGACGTAAACCCCACTTCACTGTGCAAAATTCTTGATATACAAGATGCTGGAGCCCACTGTTTTGCTGAAACTTGGTACATTCAGTATATGGTTACTCGAACCTCAGTTCTTCAAGATATCCTAATAGATCCTCGGAAGCCTCTAGTTGCATCAAACCTTCCTCCTATGTGCCGGATATATCACAACATCTGTGTTCACTCGATAGTGCCTCGAGCTGGGAGTTATGAAAAGGTAACCGAACGTAGATATTTTCGATCATTCATCATCTTTTGGACTGAACACCTTCAGTTGGGACACATTTATTTTTAGCTACAATGAATGCTGCAATTGTGGGTCGATCCAGCTCTTAGGCGATTGATCTTAACCCAAAATCCCTTAAATACTTAAAGTACCCCTTGATGATGAAGAAAAGCATTCAGTGCAATACTTTTCTCTATAAAATATCAAACAAATGCGCATTGATTGCCTGAACAACCCCCACCTCAAGGAAGAAAGAAACTGCTCAAGATGCCATAAGAACTGCACTCTTCACCTGTATCTCATTCCTGACGCACACTCAGTTCAACTCTGCTAGGTCAACACTTCACTCCATTCCACAAGTTAGTAGGATCATCTACGCATAATGCAAGTCCTCAGTAAAAGGATGGTGAAGACTTAGTCTTAGATCTAATGTATTCATATGATCACCACTTCTTCCAAAAAGCCCTCATAGGAACATACCATCTCAGGTAAGTTGACTCTTCTCCTATCTCTCAAAATGTTGCCCAATCTAATTCTGATCCGGATTTACAAGAAAAATCCAAATCTCCTTTGGCTCCACCTTTTTGAAAATTTTTCCAAGGATAAGGCTAAAAGTTCAAAATCCAAAAGAGCTCGTAAGGATTCAACCACCAGCATGAAATCGGCAGAAACTAAGAACAAACGGTTTTTAAAGCTTCTAAAGACCATTAGGAAAGACCAAAAGAAGTTGATGGTTACTTTTTCTCACTTTCAAAACACTATCACTCAGTTTGGACTCGTTCTGGAATGGGTTACCAAACACTTGGGTTCATCAGCTGCTGCCCGTGATCAGCCTCCTGTGCTACCGGCCCAGTTCTCTTTTGCCCCCGACTCTACATCTTCATCATCTGAAGATTCATCTTCCGCTGATTGACTCTGTTTTTACTTAGTTTATACTTTTTGATGTTGACTTAATTCAGGGGGAGTCAGATTATGGATTATATTTTGTCTTATGTTTAAACTCATATTATGTTTTGCTGACTGTTGTTATGGATGTTTAAACTCAAATTATGTTTGTTGGATGTTATGGCTGAATTCATGAACCTATGGTATTGTGCTTAAGTTGCTGGAATTTTTTTTAGGTGTTTATGAATGATCTATTTACCTCAATATTGCATAATTTCAAAAATTTGCTTTTACTTGAATGTTAAAAGGGAAATTTTTCAAAATTATCACTTGTATGATTGAGGGGGAGTTTAATTATTTCATTCTTACATAAAACAAAAATCATAATCTAAAGAATTTTGTCATCATCAAAAAGGGGGAGATTGTTGAGACAAAATCTCTCTCAATGTGTTTTAATGATAACAAAATTAATTAAAGATTATGATTATGCATAATGACTAATCTGTGCTTTTGAGTGTATTTATATAAGTAAACTGGTTATCATTCATTAAGGAAAAAGAAGAAAATTTCTGAGTTAAATGCTAAGTATGAAAGTGCCGAGGATGGCCTCACGAGCTGGAGAAAACTGCAGTTCTGCATCCTCACTGTTTTGAATTCATTAAACAAAGGCATAAAAGTATTAAAGAATGAATTATTTGAATTCATTCAACAAGGGCAGAATAGTATTAAAGAATGAATTGTTTGATTCATTCAATAAAGGCAAAATACTATTAAAAAAATGTTTAAAGAAAGGCCTTTGAAGAAAAGTTGCAAGAATGCAAGAGAAAGGTACGAGGAATGATGATTCTAGCATGTGCCTATAGTCAATATCTTGAAAAGCTTTCCAAGACATTATGAAAGCAACTTATCATGATAGGCAAAAAGGCTATATGTACCATTATGTGATTAAATAAGATTATAAAGTCAATCTTCAAAAAGGCAACAACAAACAAGCCTTACATAACTTGATCACATGTCGTAAAGCAAGGAAAGAAGAAAGAAGGCATCACGTGAAGCCTTCACAAAGCCTTAAAGAAAGGAATAAAAAGGACATCACATGTCTTACAAGGAATTAAATGGAGGAAAGAGAAAAAGCTCACATGTGAACTTTGTGAAGCTTTATGAAGCCATTGAAGAAAGAGAATGAAAAGGACTCCACACAATAGTCAAACATTAAAGAAAGGAAAAAGAAAAGGACAACACATGTTCTCAAAAGCCAAGAAAACAGTACCTCGTACTTGAACAAGGAATGCATATTTTCAAATGAGCTGAATGACATTTTCGTAAATATGAAGAAAAGCCTTGGCATTTCACAAATGAATTTTCCAACGGTCAAAAAGGCTTGGCTCATGAAATGAACATCACAAGAACTCTATAAATGGCAGCAAGCTGATCTTCATCAACAACACAACACATTGCATAAAAAAAGATCATAGATCTTAAAGCTTTCAAGAAGCAACACATTATATCTTCATACTTTCTACAAATCCTACATTAGATCTTTGTTTATCTTTTGAGAAAGTATTTAGAATCAATCAATCTCTAATCACACTGTAATTTCCAAGTGAGGTACACTGGAAAATATTTGAAATCTGATTGTAAGCTTGGTGAAGCTTGAGAATACACAAGTTGTAATCATCATCGGTCAGAGGTTGATCTGTTTGAAGAATAGTGAAATCTCACAAGGGTGTGAGGACTGGAAGTAGCCATCTTTGGGTGAACCAGT
>PGTU02000421.1:0-11753 GCA_002896215.2 Cicer echinospermum | reverse complement strand
GTATAGGAACTAGGTGTCCTTCTTTTTGGATTGGAGTATTTTTAGTTGGAAAACTGTACTTATTCCAATATTGTCAGTTTGACTTTTTACTTGAATGGTTCCATGTACCATTTGTTGTTGTGTAAATGTTTTGGATTTATAATTGGAGAAACTCTTCCGCTGTTTGTAAATTATAATGACTCAATTATTTATCCAAAGGCATTTTCTGATTTAAATCTTTGTTCGTTTTTAATTACTTTAAATATATATATAATATATATATATATATATATATATATATATATATATATATATATATATACCCTCGCTTTGAAAAACGGGGTGTTACACCAAACCTTTCAAAACTCTCTTTTTGCTATGACTTAGCCTGCCTCTCCTCTTGTACCTTCTTTAAATTGTCCTCCACAAGGTAGCTCTTTTGCATACCAAAGTGGAATTATGGTCAGCTCGATATGGCCTAAATTTCATCTGATCTCATACCTCAATCCCCACTCAAACTGATTTAACCTCCACTCTTCATTGGGTGCATATTGATCATGTGGGCAAAACTTGGCCAATCTTTCAAACATAGCCACATACTCTACAACATAGATGCCTCCTTCTTGCAGGTGCACAAACTTCTACTTCTTTTTTGTTCTAGCACTTCTTGCATAGTACTTGTCTAGAAAGGCCACTTCAAAGTATTCCCAATTCACAAGGGTTCCTTGGGTCTGAAGATGAGTCATTGCACCCTTTAACAAATACTTTTCCCCACCCCTAAGTAGGTTGGTAGAAAATTCCACTTTATATTCTTTAGTTCAGGGCACCATTTCAAATACCTTCTTAATATAGTTCAGCCAAGCTTAGGACTCAAGAGGATTGTGGTTGCCCGAAAAGATCATAGGTTGTAACTTAAGGAAATCATACAACACCCTATTGGCATTTTGAATGCCATTTCTTTGCACTGTCATTTGTTGCACCAAGTTATGGGTGGTTGTAAGCTTGCATTTGAATATCCTCCATCACCCTTTCCTAAGGTCCAACAATAGATGGTGGTGGAGTATTATCCTCTGATGGAGCGTTACGTCTTCGCCTTTCAGGTCTTACTGCCGTAATTTTGTATACCCAACAAAAATATAAAGTTAATCACGTTTAATATTTAGTGAATGATGCTTAGAACACATAACGAAAGAAATATTATTCTACTTCCTACACCACAACGCATAGTCCTAATGAATCAATTTTGCTCGGATACCAAAATGTAAGACTCAAATCCAATTATCTAGAACCTGACAATTGGATCCATACACCTTAATAAAAAAAATTGTAACAATAATAATGAACAATAATTTAGAATCACCAAATTCAACTTAATACTACATTTAACAATTATAGTTTACATTTATTCAACAAATTCTTAATATATTACATCTTTAAATAAAAATATCAAATTTAAATGCCATCGAGTCCGGAACTATTCTTTTGATGCAAAACTCGTATCAAGTTCCCCAAGTTTCTAAGGAAATAAAAATGAATGGGTGAGATATAAAAACCCAATGAGGTATGAAAGTAAAGGGAATGGTAGTTTTAAAAATATTTCTTTCATTAAAATTTTAAAACTATGCATGACCTTAAATCTTTTCCTGAAAAAAGGAAAAATCGCCCAATATCGTGATGTGGGTCACCAAGGTAATTGATACTTGATTGGTAAATATGTTATGGCCACCCCAAACATCATTCTAATTGTTCTCGTCTACCTATTGTTTCATGCTTGAAACAACCTGAATACCCACCGCGAATAAGGTTATGCATGATTTGATTAATGAGGATATATTGAAATTTGATGTTTTGTATGAAATGTCTTTATTATGTCTTGTATGGAATGTTTTCTTCACATACAACAATTATAAAAAAACTTAGTAATGTACTAATATTCATGTTGGAATTTAATCATAGGTCCTTGATCAGAAGCACATGGATCAGAGGATACATAGACCAGAAAATGCATGGACCAGAGGCAACACAATTAGAAAATGCATGGACCTAAGGCTAAATGGTTAGAGGATGCATGGACCAGAGAAAACATAGTTAGAGGATGCATGCTATAGAGGCAACATGGTCTATGGATGCATGAACCAGAGGCAACGTGGTCAAATGATGCATGGACTAACATGGTCATAGGATGCATGAACAAGATGCAACATGGTCAAAGGATGCATGGAGCAGAGGAATAATCAAAGGAACAACATATCGTGGAAGTATCAGAGGAAATGTGTCTCGTAGAAGTATCAAAAGAAATGTGTCATGTGGAAGAATGAGAGGAACCGCGTCTCGTGGAAGAATAAGAAGAAACACATATAGGTTTGTTGAATAGTGATTAGAGTTAGAGGGAAAAAGAAAACAGAAAGTGTTATAAGAAGAAAAATAAGAAAGAGTTAGAGGAAGAAGAATAGAGAAAGAGAATCAAAGTTGAGACAAAGAAAACTACCAGAGTCGAAGTAGCTCTGAGCTCCTTTTTTCGATGATTTCCCTGCTTCACTGATTTGATTTGTAAGGATGTAGAGGCAGATTCCCACATGCAAGGTTGTTGGGCAACTTTGTGGGATTTTTGTGAACTTTTAGTATTTGGAGGGTTTGGGAGAGAATGAAGAATTGAGGATTTGGAAAAGAAGGTGAACAGTAATCGGTATTGATATTTTCAGAATGTTTTGAGAGTGTGATATTGGAAAATGAAAGAAAATGAAGGTCGAAGATAGGTTATAACATGTGAAAGAAGGAGAAACAGATAGAAGTAAAGTTGGCAATTGCAATGTCAACTGTAGAAGCTGAGTACATTTTAGCAGCAGGATGCAACTCTCAACTATTATGAATGAAATATCAATTGGAGGACTATAAAATAAATGTGTGTTTCCAGGATAAACTCTGATCTACTAAATGGTGTTAACTCATTAGTCAACTATCATTCGAATTTCTATCCTTTTTGTTTAATGACAAAAGGAAAAGAAAGAGATTTGAGAACAATTTAAATATGTACATATTTAAGAAGATAGAGTTAGGGGGAGCCTTATCTAATCTTTTTTTTTTTGCATGCTTGTGTATTTGCATGAATATTGATTTACATGTTTGTTCTGTTTGCATGTTTGTTTGTTGTTTTACTTTATTTTTGTTGAAATAAATAGTTATCAGAAGTATTCTTTTGTCATCATCAAAAAGAGGGAGATTGTTGGAACCAAGTTGGTCCCGCGTACAAATCCTTGTGTATTTTGATGTCAACAAAGGTCCCACGAACAATCTCATGCATTACTAATGGCTTCATTAAATATGAATAAATTGTTGGACTTTAGTCCTCTTAATCCTAATTTTGACATAATTAACAAACATACAATGTTCATACATCATATGATAAATCTAACATTTTAACTGAGCAAGATTTCAGGAACAACAACTCAACCCTACACACTTGAGACAAATTGCTTGGAACTCAAGAAATCAACAAAAGATGAAAATCTACTGAGTAAATCGATTTCGTAAAAGGGTTGTAAGGAAACATACTGTTTGTGGTTACACAATCGATTAGGCAATCGACTGGCACAATCAGAAATAAAAATTGTGCAAGTCAGTGGCAACCTGATTTACAGGCTAATCGATTGGCACATCGATTGTGAACATCACAAAGTAAAAATTGATTGAAACAAATCGATTGGGAAATCGATTGGGAAAGTCACAGGGACAATCCATTTACTAGGCTAATCGATTGACAAATTGATTGCTTAAATAAAATTTCAAAAGTAACATGACCTGTGACAAACACAATCGATTGGACAATCTATTGTGAGAATTTCAATCATGTTAAGTTTGGTATCAATCGATGGGGAAATCGATTGAACTAAACAACTGTTAAGAACTTTTCAGAAAAATACTACCAAATCGATTGGCACTCCGATTAACTTGAAATTAGCTAAGTTCCTGTTTTAAACACAATCGATTCGAAAATCGATTGACACAAATATTTGAAATCACAGGGAACTCTCAGTTTGTGGCCAAATCGATTATGTGTATTTGAGAATCGATTAGGTGACTTAGTAAATCGATTAAGTAATTGATTGGTGTGACTTTATTATTGGAACAAAACACCTGACATCGATTATGCAATCGATTCATATAAGTCTGCACATAATTTACTGAAAAGTGTTTTTTAAAAGAATTGATTGGGAAATCGATTGGTTTGTATAGTTTCAAGATTCAAGAAAAACAAGACTTGCGATAATCGATTGGCAAATCGATTAGACCTGTTTTATAACTTTAATGAATCGATTGGTAAATCGATTTATTAGTTGTTTTTCAGAAACTATATAAACTATTTTCAATCATTCTCTCAATAACACTTTACAAACACATCAGAATACTTTTGAACACTTGAATATACTTCAGAACACTGAAGAACTCTTAAGAACATTTTGATGACATTCTGATATTGCTTTTTTCAGATCAAGACCAAAAGATTATCCATAATCATTGAGAGAGCTGAAAAAGAATTCTTGAGAGAAAAAGACAATGTTCTCATAAACACTCATTGAACAACCAGATTCGTGTGAGATACATTGATCAAGATTGAAAACAAAATTTCTGTACTTCTTTTATTTTGTTTGTAACAAATACTCTGTAAAGAAACGACTGTGAAAAATCCAGCTAGAAACTGGTGGCGATCTTCTTGGGTGAGAGGCCTCATCAAGAAGGAGCTGAACTTGATCTTGTGTGAGTCTGCCGAGTGACTGCAAGGATCAAGGGGTTAAGCAATAGGAAAGAGATTGAGTTAGATAGATAGGTTTCGAGGAAACTGGACAATCTATAAACAAGTCTCATTTCTTTCTATTGAAGAAAAAGCTGAAATCCAGTTGGATTGTCAGGACTGGATGTAGGTTGTCTTATTGACAACTGAACCAGGATAAACCTTGGTG
This sequence comes from Cicer echinospermum, assembly GCA_002896215.2. NCBI lineage: Eukaryota > Viridiplantae > Streptophyta > Magnoliopsida > Fabales > Fabaceae > Cicer > Cicer echinospermum. The sequence goes on along the minus strand of PGTU02000421.1, from coordinate 6,816 downwards.
CATTCTATCCCTTATCCTTTTACTTTTAATTGTTTATCTTGTATGCTATGCTATTATATTTCCGCTGTGTATGAATCCAAATAAATCTTGCATCGTATGATTGTATATTCGATCTTAATTGTATGCTAGACGTATTCGATTTTCTATATTGCTTTAATTTGTTAAAGACTGATATATTCTGTAATTACGAGGTCATAATAATCAACAATTGGTATCAGAGCCTGACTTTTTTAGAGGTAAAACTCATAAAAGGAATATGGCCTCAGTTGATTTTCTAGGAGAAGGTGCTTCACTTGCAAGACCCCCAGCCTTCAATGGAACCGCATACATGTATTGGAAACATGGGATGCTGATATTTCTGGATGCCAGTGGTATTGATATTCTAGATGCTGTCGAAAATGGACCCTACATACCTAAAATTGCTGGAACAAATGAATTGCTGATTCCCTAGCCCAGATCCGAATGGTCTGAGGACGATAAAAAGAAGGTAGGTTATAATTCTAAAGCTAAGAATATTATAACATTTGCTTTGTGTGCAGAAGAATTCTTTACGGTATCAAACTGTAAATCAGCAAAGGAAATGTGGGACATTCTTCAAGAAACACATGAAGGCACTACAGACGTGAAAAGAGCTCGTGTAAATACACTTATGCATGAATACGAATTGTTTAGCATGAAGAAAGATGAATCTATAAGTGATCTACATACGAGGTTTACACACGTTATAAACAACCTTCATGCCCTGGGAAAACAGGTGGAGAATGAACAGCAAATCGGAAAGATCATGAGGTGTTTAACAAGAGAATGGCAGCCCAAAATAACTGCTATTGCTGAATCGAAAGATCTGGCAAAAATGACCACTGCAACACTGTTTGGAAAGCTCAGGGAGCACGAAATGGAGTTGCATAGACTAGATGAGTCATAGCAAGATAGCAGGAAAAAGAAAGGACTGTCTTTGAAAGCCCAAACGCATCAATCAAAAACTGAGCAAGAAAGTTGCTCAGATGAATCAAGCAGTGAGACTGATGAAGAGCCTGAGATTGGTTTGCTTGTCAAAAAGTTTAAGAAATTTCTGAAGAAGAAAGACAACAAATTCAGAAAGCCATCCAGTTCTAAGACTAGTGACAACAAGACAATTACCTGTTATGAGTGCGGTAAAACAGGTCACATAAAGTCGGAGTGTTACAAGTTGCAGAACAAAAATAGAGCTACAAAAACTAAAGGCAAGGAACCAGTCACCAAAACCAGAAAAGCATATGTTGCATGGAATGACAACGAAGAATCCTCTGCCTCTTCAGATGAAGAAGAAGAAAATTTATGTCTCATGGCAAATACCGACTCAGAATCAGAAAATGAGGTTAGTTCACAATCTAATCCAACTTATGATGAACTGCAAGAAGCTTTCAATGAACTGCATGATGAGTATGTGAATTCTATTAAACAGTTGATAAGTACAAAGAAAATGCTTGAGCAAATGAAAAATGATCATAAAGAAATTGAAAATTTGTATGAACAACTGAAAAAGGATTCACATGACAAATCTGCAAGATGCATTGAACTTGAAAAAAATGTTGCATCATTAAAATCTTATTTATTGAAGTTTGCTAATAGTAAAGATAAACTGAATGTCATACTTACCAATCAAAGACATGTTAATGAAAAATCTGGTTTAGGATATAAACCCAATATGCATGTTAAAAGAAATAACAATAGATATGGTATTGGTTATATGCAAACCAGAAATGTCAAACATGGTCAAAAATCTGCTATTTCAAAGAGTATGTATGACATCTTTACTAAACCAAACAAACATTCATCCTTTGATGGTAAATGTCATTTCTGTTGCAGAAAGGGACATTTTGTTTCAAATTGCAAATTTAAAAAATTAGCCAACAGAGGATGGAAGCAAGTTTGGATAGCAAAGAAACCAATTTTTGACACTAACCTTCCAGGACCCAATTTGAATTGGGGACCTAAAATAAAATTTTGATTGTGTGTTGCAGGTGTGCTTGACATCCACTAAGCATTCTTGGTATTTAGATAGCGGATGCTCAAAGCACATGACAGGAGACAAATCCAAATTCATGTCTTTGACATTAAAGGAAGGAGATTTTGTCAAATATGGTGACAACAAAATCCGAAAACAGATTGGAAATGTTCGCGCATTTTCCTTTGTTAGAGTGCTTCTAGTAGTTCAACGTGTTTTTGTGTATGCCTCTGAAGAATGAAGTGTGCTTCTAGTGACCATTCCTCATACGATTATGCGAGTTTTCCTTTGAAGATCCAGCATGCCTCTGAAGATTCACCGTGCCTTTGGAGTTTTAGTGCCTCTGATGAAAAATTAATGTAACATGTTTCTGATGAATAGTAACTTTAGCATGCCTCTTATGAGAAGTAACTGTAGCATGCTTATGATGAAGAGCTACTTCAACATGCCTCTGAAGTCTGAAGCCATTGTTCAAGTCTGCATCTGAAGCATATATTTTGCTCACTCTAAATACTGCAACTCGTTTCGGAGGCATTGGTCCAATGAATTTCGGAGTCAACTTCTTCGATTTCAATGCCCTACCAACTCCCGTAGTAGGTGTGACTCTCGGAAATACATGGTCACCCTGTTCGAATTCTAAAAGTCTGCGACGCTTGTCCGCATAACTCTTCTGACGATCTTGTGAAGTCTTCATTTTCTCCTTGATTTTCCTTACCTTAGTTGTAGTCTGTTGCACCATCTCTGGTCCGACGATCATATTTTCACCGTCCTTATACCAACACAAGGGCGTTTGACACTTGCGCCCATATAAAGTCTCATCTGGAGCCATTCCAATACTTGCGTGGCAACTATTGTTGTAGGTGAACTCAATCATAGCTTCGTTCCCAATGCTTCGTGCAATGCTCCCAAAAATGTGATGTGAACTTCGGATCACGGTCTGATACAATACTCGATGGTACTCCGTGTAATCTCTAAAGGTTGCAACACCCCAGCAGGTCGCTGATGTTCCACCTTGTACGGAACATCCATCTAGTACCAAACCTAAACACTTAGTATGACACTGACACATTGAGTACAATGTATCATTACCTAATGATAGGGCTTCCCATCCATACCAAGAATGATCTTGGGTTAATGTAGAGGTAAACAATCAAATTAATCGAGAAGTCCCTATTCTGAATGGTTATTTGACAATGTAAACATGCATAATTTACTGTCAAAGTCTTAGCAGTAAAGCAGACACAGACAACTTCAAACGATTTACATAATCCATAGCAATGAAGGAATGGGTTGCCCCGAATCAGAAAGTGTAGTTAGGGGTTACCTGTAACCGCACAGTCATATTGAATCAGATCGCTAGATAAATTTCCAACTTCAGCGCCGACGCAATACACCTGTCCTCTAGCAGTAGGAAGAGTAATCCTAGCTACATTCACCATTGGTTCCACCTTCGGAGCCTTGCAATTCCTTGCAAAGTGCCCTGGTTTATGGCAACTGTAGCAAGTAGTATTGTTAAAGGTACAAGCATAAGCATAATGTCCCTCTTCTCCACATCGGAAACATCGTATACCTTGTCCCACTTGCCTCCCAAAGTCTTGGTTCCCTGGGGTTATTCTGTCCCCCGTTGTTATCATGTGGTCGATTATAATGTTTGGCAACTTGTTTTTCCCTTGTTCTGATACTTCACCCGACTAGGTCCTCCTGAGTTAAAATTCCCTCCTCGGCTAGCTCTCTTATTCTTCATATCCTCAACTTCTCTACATTTTTCCACAAGAACCTGGAAACGTTGAATTCCCAAGGGTAAGACAAAGTCTTGAATCTCATACTTTAGTCCGTCTTGGAAACGATGACACAAGAATGGCTCGTCAATCTCTTCACGGAAAAATCTGAAATGCCTTGATAGTGATTCAAACTTAGCAGCATATTCGCCCACGGTCATGTTCCCCTGATGTAGTTTCAGGAAATCATCACCCAGTCTAGTCCTGGTACTCATCGGGAAGTATTTGTCGAAAAACTTCCCTTTGAAAGATTCCCAGTTCACCTCCTCGTGAGCTGATCTCATCACCAACCTTGTACTCCTCCACCAGTACTCAGCATCTCCTAGTAGCATATAAGTGGCATAGTTGACCCTCACTCCCGCCTGACAGTTAATCATTTCGAAGATCTTCTCCACTTCTTGGATCCATTGATCCGCTTTCTCCGAATTCTCAGTCCCCTCAAACTTGGGAGGATTGTAACGACGAAAGTCTTTTAATCCTCTTGACTCTGCAACACGGATCTCTCTTCCCCTCTTTTCGAGATCGCGTTGAGTCTTGCCAGCAGTCTGTGCAGCAACAGAAGCAACCATGTTATTCATAGCCTCCGCCATTCGATCATCCCTACTAGCATTGGTTCTCGGAACGTCATTCCTCCTTGGCAGCATGGTTTCCCTATAAAACCATCATCAAGTAGAGTCTTAACACTACTTCAATAATTCTAAGAATAACTTCCGACCACAACCGCACATAATAATTATAATGAACTTGACAACTCAAACCACCTAAATCGACACATGATCAGATAACAACTCTCAACCTATAGGTTCACCTACAATCTATAACCAAGGTTCCACAGCCCCCAAGGAAAACCAAACCAATGCTCTGATACAACAATGTAACACCCCGATTTTCTAAGTGAGGGTGTATTTTTTTTTTTTTAAAAGAAATTAAACTGAAACAGAGAAATAAAACAAAAAAATGCCTTTGGATAAATAATTGAGTCATTATAATTTACAAGCAGCGGAAAAGTTTCTCCAAATATAAATCCAAAGCATTTACACAACAACAAATGGTACATGGGACCCATTCAAATAAGATGTCAAACTGACAATATTAGTATAAGTACAGTTTTCCAAATCAAAATACTCCAACCCAAAAAGTAGGACGTCTAGTCCCTATACATCAACCTAATCTGATCATCCTACCAAAAACTATACACCCTGAGTGATCTCCACGCGCCCCGTGAGATCCTCCTAACGTAGCTGCAGTCAAGCGTTCCCATCTCCATTCCCGTCTGTAGGGTACGAACCGGTAGGATCGTCCTGACTCTCATCTGAGGGCAAAGCCCAGATTTCCACAATAATTGTAAAGGGTCACCAACCGAAATTAACAGATAACACATAACATTTAAATTTTAAATGCACAAAATAACCTTTCAACTAAGCATGCACCTTAAAAGGATTTTCCATATGCTAAAAGTTCATATAATGCTTGCCAATTAACAATGAACTCAAAATGAAGTTCTCAAATCATCAAGTAATACATAACTGACCAAAGCATTGATAAATCAATTGAGCAATCGATTATCTAACTCAAAATAAGGACTTTTGTTGAGCCAATCGATTGCCAAATCGATTTGGTCAGTTCTGCTGAGTTTCTGCATGACCAAATCGATTTCTAAGTGGATTTTGTCAGTTTTGATGAGTCCCTGTGTTGCCAAATCGATTTCCAAATCGATTTTGGCAGTTTTGCTGAGTTCCTGCCTCTCTGCCAATCGATTTCAAAATCGATTTCTTAAAAGATTTTGGAAGAGATATATTTATACAATCGATTGGCAAATCGATTAGGTTAAAATAGTGAACTTCCTGCAACTCATCCAATCGATTGGGAAATCGATTTCCCTCATCATTTTTCCAAAAATTTATAACTAACTCAATCACATTCATACATAATCTCAAATCCTAACACTTAGCACTAATAACGCAATCGCTACAACATCATTAGTTTCGAAATAGTATTGCAAGCAAACATGTTATCACCAAATTCCAAAACATAACACTTAACATTTATAACACAATTAATACAACATCATGGGTTTCAAAATGGTATAGCAATCCAACATGTTATCACCAAATTCCAAAACATAACACTTATAACACAATTACTACACATCCCAAATGAACCAACAATTCACAATTAAACAGGGTGTAGTCTCTCACGGACAAACACATGTGCAGTCTCTCACAGACAAACACAATTCCCTAAGGAACGTAAGTCGTAAACGTACTACCTATCACGGGTCCGTACTGTTTACCGAGGTGCACCTATCCCGGGTCTGCACAACTTACCAAACGTAAATCGTAAACGTACTGCCTATCATGGGCCCGTACCGTTTTACCAAGGTGGCCACCTATCACGGGTCTGCACGATCTACCAAAACACAGCATAAGTAGACGAGACATTAAGAGATTCCCCATTCTTAATTCTCATTTAACTTAACGATTTTCAAAACAAAACATTCAGTAAATAAGTCATTAAGAGATTCCCCATTCTTAATACTCATTTACTGAAACGATTTTCAAAAACAAAAGTAACCCGAGACATTAAGAGATTCCGCCATTCCTAACGCCAGTAACTTAACGATTTTCGAAAAAAACAAATATTAAGTAACCGGAGACATTAAGAGATTCCCCATTCTTACGCCTAGTTAACTTAAACGATTTTCCAAAAACAAAATATTAAGTAACAGAGACATTAAAGAGATTCCCCAATTCTTAAGACGAGTTAACTTAACGATTTTTCAAAAACAAATTATTAAGTAACCGGAGACATTAAGAGATTCCCCATCCTTAATGCCCATTAAACTTAAACGATTTTTCAAAAAACAAATATTAAGTACCGAGACATTAAGAGGATTCCCCATTCTTAATCCTCGTTTAACTTAATGGTTTTCAAATTCCACACAAAAACAACTACATACTTCAACCCACATCAAAAACACCATCAAAATTTCATTTATTCACAAGATCCACACCATACACATATCAAAATTTTCATCAATATCAATTAAGA
>PGTU02000420.1:0-10309 GCA_002896215.2 Cicer echinospermum | reverse complement strand
TTCGTGCGTACACTTTTATTAATTGATAATAATAATTGTAATGTTGATGATTAATTAATCAATCAACTTTGTACTTGCTGTTAGGGGAATTGACATGTGATATGGACTAGATTGATTTTCTCAAGTGTGAAAGGAAAAGTAATAAATCTGTTGAGAGATTTTAGTTTAAGCATCTTGTCAAAAAATAAGAATTTAGTTTAAGCATGTATATAAATGAGTGGTGTTGGTATCATTGCGCAATGTGCAATGTTTGACCTTGGCATAAGAAAGTGACCGTAGTAGTAGTAAAGCTCGTGCGGTTAGAATAGCCCATCCTCATACAGTGACGCTCATCTTGTTGGCATGATAGCGACTACAAAACCCAAACCTATCGGAGATACACTCTGTCATATACTTGTTTTTATTTTTTATTTTTTTATTTCAATAAATTGCATTATCGTATAGTTACCTTAAATACATCTTATATAATATTTGTATGAATATTTCATACGCTGAATTGCATATTAAAGCATAAAATATATGTATTTTTTATTTATTTATATTTTAGTGTGGATAGAAAAAAACTATATTGATGTACAGATAAAAATGTGTTAGTAATATAATGTTCATATTCATATTCTTTATTATATTTTTTTAATAAATTCCACGTAATTCTCGGATCAAATTAAAAATGTTTTTATGAATTAAATAAGTTAATTATTTGAATACAAATTACACGAACTATCGTAACAAAAATTTCAAATTGCTATTTAAACCCCTTCTCCTATGTGAACAAAATCAAAAGATAAACATTTTTGACATGTAATTTTTTTCAATTCTATAAAACTTAGTATATGTTGAATTTACAAATAAAATAAACGAAATCAAGTATTACAATTCTAGATAAAAGTATATATTAGAGAAAAATATTAACTTAATCAATTGATCATTAAAGAATACAAGCAACCTTATTTATACATATCATATGAATTGATATGAAAATTAAAATGATAACAATGATAATTGTGGTACAAATTATATTTCTAAAATAAAGATGAATCAATGCAATTTTAACAAAACATACATTAAGAATCTTTTGCCTAAAAAAAACTCAGAATCCCAAATTCCAATGAATTTGTTTTTTACTTTTAGTTTAAGATAGTTGAGGGCCCAAGCTTTGGCTGACTACGGAAGTAGATATGATTTTGATAACTCAAGTGCTTAACAGAGTAACATGCAAATCCGAAAATTGCAAAAGGACATAATCTATTACAATGGCGGGACACCTTTACGTAAAGTCACATTTCAATGTCAATTGACCTAATAACTTTTTAAATAAAAATAAATATTGAATAGAATTGGCTGCTTGTAATCAGCTAGGGGCACTGAGTTATTTGATTATCCATAAACTACTTGATAGTAATTCAATACTTACAAAATCAATTCAAAACCAAAACCAATATAGAAAAGTATCTAGGATTCTCTTTATGTACTATAGTGAGGGACGGATCCACTGTAGAGAGCTAATGGAGCTCTTGCCCGCACAATTAAATAACAAATTAGTTTAATAAACTATTACTTTTATTAAGTCTCTATAAAATCTTTTAGTTTTAAAAAATATATCGTGTATCTAATGATATATTTACTTATAAAGTTAGTTTTAATTTTGTACTATGAACTTTGTGAAGAATTAAATATACAACTGTATTGAGAACGATCGATTGAATAATTTGTAAAATATATATATATAGAGTGATATATTTGAAAATGTTAACAATGAAAAAATCATTCAATATTTTTAGAAAATAAAATCTGATAGATGACAATTATAATTTGTAGAAAGTCTTAATGTGTGTTGTGGAAATTGAAAGAGAGGAGTGTGATTATATGAAAAATGTATAGGTAAAAATATAGAGCAGTGATGAGTTATTTTGAAGTAGAAAATCCGAAATTGAAAATTGAGAGAATGCATATTAATGTTGTTACTGTTAAGAATTTAGTTGTCGTTACGGAACAATTGCATTTTCACTTTTTACTACTATTTGAAAGGTATCTTCTACCTGTACATTGCAAAAGATATAGTAAGCCAGGTAGATATCTGGCACAAAGTGTCGGATCCCAAGCATAGTGTTACCCAAATGTGACATTATTTTCCCAGTACAAAATCACACATATGGTAATAGCTAGTTACTGTACTGGGCCATATAAGTGTTATAAGTACCATATGGATTTTCTTCAAATTTGGGTGACCTGAGTTTTTTTGTCACTAAAAGCAATTTGTACACGTGGTATAACTTATAATTTAGTATATATTCATATTTTTTTCTACTGTGTCCTTTCAAGCCATGAATCAATTTCTCAATTTAATTGGATCTTTATCATGAAAAATTACAATTAAGTGTTACTACTATACTATGCTTGAGTAACGTTTAGGAAAAATCCAAAGAGTACATAAACGAGAGGGTCCTCTGCTTGTCCAAATAAAATCTCTATCATGGTCATGCCTGCATGCAGGGCATTTAAGCATTAAATTAAAGAGAATATTCCACTCATTAAATATATAACTATAGCAGTCATTTTTATTTTATTTTTTCTGTAAGCATAGTTTCTTTTTGTTGGCATTATTACACTCAAATTTTGTGCTTACCACAATTGTTTCTCTTTATGAAACATTGGACTGTCTAGCTCCAACAATGGATTGGTGTCTAATCCTTTTGTTACATTATATTATTTCATCCAATATTACTTTCCATGCACCCCCACCATTTTCAACTTAAAATGTTGAAGAAACCAAAATAATTGAAAATATAAGAAGTGAATCATGAGCACAACACAAAATATACAAATTCACCTAAGTTTATATATGTTGCATTATAATTGATATTGTAGTGTCAAAGCTGTTCACTAAAAACATTATTAAAAAAACACAATACTTGAAATAAATTAGTTTGTTGGTACTATGTTTTCTATTAACCATTAATGGAAAGAAAAATATATAATAATTAAAAAATCATTAGTGATGATAACTGTACCAAACATTAAATAAATAAATAAAAAGTATTTATTTTTTAACTTGAAAGGACAGAAGCACTATGTTGAGTTCATATATATGGAATCATGGTAATTGGTAATTCAGCCATGTATAATCTCTCTGTCTTTCACTTTCTTTTCTCTTCATTCATTCATTCTCTCTCTCTCTCTCTCTCTCTCAATCACTCACATTATGCAGTGAGTCTACAACACTAACTGACACTGTAGTACACATGCACACAAAGCCAACTGGCAAATATTGATTTCATTCGCATAAAGATAAAATAAGAAGGCGAAAGGAGTGAGTAAAGGGACAAGCAGTTTAGAATTCTAGTGTGATTCGTTTGTTTCCCTCTCTTTCTCTTTTTTGCCTCTTTATGTCACTTAATTAATCATTTATTTATTTATTTATTTATTTCACCTTCCTCTATTTCTTCTACTTATACTGTGTCAACAAACACATTAACAAGCACCAAAAGAAATTCTAGCTCTATAGGTTCTTCACCACTCTACTCTCATATTCACTCACTTACCAAAATCTATATAAGAGTCTTGTTAGTTATTCCTATCTTAGTGCATTTGTCTAATAAATTAAGAAAAGGGTCTCTTTTTATAAAAAAAAATGGATATGTCAAATTCACAATACAATAGTGAAAGTGAATCTGGTTGGACTAATTACTTGAACCATTCTTCTTTTTCTGAAAAACATTTTCATAGGAAAAGTGGGAAAGTGGAATATGAAGGAAAAGGAGCAACAATGAAAGAGGAAGAGGAAGAAGAAGAAGATTTATCCATGGTTTCTGATGCTTCTTCTGGACCTCCACACTATCATGTAGAGGAAGATTATCAACAACAACCTTATTGTGTAAATTGGCATTCTTCATCTTCTAAAGAATCCAAAAAGAAAGTCAAAGAATATGGTAGAAAAAGTCAACAACCTTCACCTCTTGATGATACTGCTAGTTCCCCTGTTCTTAATTATCCCAAGGCAAGTCACAATGCTAATTTAATATTAAAAAATAAAATAAAATTATCGGATTTCAACTCAAATCAGCTGTTATGATTCATGAAGAACATACTCTCATTCACATAATTATATATGTGTGTTCATAACTAATTTCTCCTAAGCAACATTTTGTGTGTGTGTGGGGCTAATGGATTTTTATTTTAATTGAATAGATGAAAGTCAATTTCCCAGGGAATGGAGCAGTTGAGAACACACTTGATTTTCCCCCTTCTTTCTCTGCAACAAGAATAATAAAGGTAAATAAATGTATATATCTCAAGTTTTATTATTAATTGATCCAATATATATCCATTGTGTTTAACTAAATTTGTAATTCTCAGCAGAGAAAGACTAAATTACAGAAGCATTCAAGTTTCTTAGAGCGCTCTCTTGGTGGAAAACAAGCTTCAGAGGAACCAGGTGATTTAATAGCCGTTTAAATATGATTAATATATGCAATTATAATATTTTTTTTGTTTTAATTCCGGTAGAATTTTTGTTTGTACTTTATCTCTACAAATTCAAACACAATTGATTTTACTTCTCCAGACATCAGCATATTAAATTAGGTGGTGTGATTTTATTGGATAGCGTATGACATGTTGAACTTGCAAAGACTTACATGAACATAAAAAAAATGCTAACGAAGGGTCTAAATTGTGTGGATTGTTTATTAGGTGGTTGTAATGAAGAAGAAAGGAAATGAAATTGTAGCTGTAGCTTTCTTTGCTGCAAAAGCTAAAATTAAGGGGTATGAAAGGATATGCAAGGTGTTCGAGGACAAAGGTCAAAGGGATAGCTTCAAATAAAGAAGGAATAGCTATTTTCTCTGTAATTTTGCTGTTTTTTTAATATGATGCTGTCCCATTGCCAAAGCAGTTTGGAACAATGTAAAAAAAGGGTTTCTCATTGCAATTTCTTAGTCAATTATTTAATTAATTATTACCATACATGTCTAACTTCGTTCCTTTTTCTTTTCTTTTCCATTAACAAACATAAACCAATTGAAAATAAATGGTCTGCTCAGCTAAATTAAAACTATTAAGTACATAAAAAGGAACCAGTTCTGCATAAAATGAATTTCATAAATATACTACAAAAATATAAATTGTGTAGAGCAATTTTTATGGAATCATGTTATAGGTTCATCAATAATTGGGAGAATTTTTTATATGACAAAGTATTATAAAAAAATGCAGATAATTTTGCTGTCATTGTGGTCAAGATGCAAATGGAGGTGCTAAAGTTCAAATCGATATCTTTTTTATTTCTTCAATTTTAATAATTTTGGTGTATAAATATTTAATTAATGTCGGTAATTTTCGAAATCATTATTTATATTTAAAAGTATTTTTTATTTTCCTTGAAATCAAAAAATGTACATTTTTAGTCAATTTTTATTTTTTTAAAAAAATTCATTTTTGGGTTCCTCTATTAATTAATTATTTTAAATTTTTTTGTCTCCACACTGTTTATATGTGATATTTTTCATTATGATGTAACACTTATATGAATTTTATGACTTAGATAAAATAATTTTTTTAAGTTCATTATTATTGTAATTATTTTGTTTTATTTATATTTTAAAATAAAATGTTAAATATCTAAATATTTAAATTTTGAATTATATATTGGGTAAATAAATAATTTAAAATTTTAGTTTTATTTTAATATATAACATATTAAAAATGTAACAATTTAACTATTAAAAAATATTTTAAATTTTAAAAATTATTAAAAAAGATAAATAACAAATTAATAAAGTTAAAAATATTTTACTAGTTAATAAAATAAAATAAAATTTTTTTTTAATTTAATATATACAATAAAATTAATACAACAATAACCACATACAAAATATTCAACTCACATATGTCCTCTAAGTGTCATGTAATTAATGTAATTAATAAAAGTGTACATCATTCAAAATATTATTGACAAAATAGATGAACAGAGTGCATTTAAACCTATTATTTATATATATCAAAAAATTATAGCTAAGAATATCTCAATTTTTTTAAAAAAATGAAGATGATCTTTATCCCTAAAAGGCGTTAGAGTGTCAATAAGATCATATCTAGTTATCAACACTTATTTAAAATTTGAGTTAAATAAGTTTTTAATCATTATAAAATTTTAAAATTTTACTTTTAGTTCGTATAAAATAAAATTTTATTTTTAATCCCTACAAAAATATCATACAAATAGTTGTAGTCCATATTTTAATGAAATAACGTTTAATTTGGTTTAATTATTTACAATTTTTTTAATAATTTTTCTGGCAAACGATGTTTATAACATTATAAAAAATTATTACATAACTTTAAAAGTATTTAATTTGAGAAGAATTAAATACTGAATTTATTCAATATCATAAACCTAAAGATAAAAATAACAAAATATATTATAAATAAATTTTGAATTATTTTTCTGTAGAATATCTTTTTACAAAGTTTATAACATATATAAAAGAAAATTTAATTCAAAATATATATTATCACTCTAACCTATAACTAGAACAATTTGTATAAATACTAAAAATTTATTTAATCTTTAAAACTTTGTCTCACGAATACCAACATTGAATGAATGTTTGGAACCACATTCATAATACCCTAGACATGTGATTACAATGAAACTATACATTAGAATAATTTTTTCTTAGATACACGGCATAAGCCTTTTGCCATGAAAACAATCACACAAAAAGTTAAATTAAAATCTTAAGTAGCATAAACCTATAGTTTGGCGACACATCAAAGTCGGAAGACTATAGTTATATATAATTTAAATATTGTATGTATTTTTCAATAGCCAATATCCAAGGAAAAGGATTTCCATTTGTAGGAAAGGAAGAAGCCAGCAAGACAGACAGAAAGAAAGAGAGATAGGGCAGTTTTTAGTGACTAGTCATCAACACGAATAATTATATAAGACAAATTTCAGGTAGTTTTTTTTCTCCATCATTTATTCTCTCAAGAGCTTTTAAAATACAGAATAATCAATTTAAAAGTATTTTTTTTAATCAAAATAAACATTCTTTAGATTGATTATCAACCACATCTACTATGGATATACTTAAAAAAATATTTAAAATTCTAAATAGCTTCAAAGAAATGTCAATTAAATTATCTTTATTTTTATGATTAAAATAATAATTAAAATAATATTCGTTTGAAAAGTAGAAAAGTTAAATATATATTTTATATTAATTAACATTAATAAGATTATTAATTTACTATAAAACAAAAATAATTATAAAATAATTATTTTGAAAAAAAAGAAATTTTGTTAATTTTCTTTTAAATAATGGTCTACAATTTACAATTAAACCCTACTTAAACCACTTAGGAGTTGGTCTAGAGTATAAGTGATGTATATTAAGAAAGCAAAAGTTGTGGCCCACTTAATTAAGTTAAGCTATTGCCAGGCTAGCTCTCAACCACCTTGGGTGGGTAAATAAGGCAACCTAAGCTGCTTGACTCCTAAAATAGACAACGTATCCAAATGAAACCAACACACAAAGCTTCATTTTCAGCCAAACCCCACCACCATCTCATCTCATGCCCTACCAACCTCAAATCTCATCCATACATAACACTTGGTACAATTATTGTTTTTGTTTTTATAGGATATCCAACAAAATCTTTTATTCAAAGTGTTTCTGTATCCTCCTCAGACTCAAACCAACCCATGGATCTATTAGAAATATAATTTGGATTTTTAGGATACGGACACCACCCAATCTTTTCAATAGTCATCTCATACCCTGCCCTTTCTGCATTCTTTCAAATATTATTATTAATACATCACTTTTGTTTATATTATATGTTTATCATTTTTTTATATAAATATAACAAAATAATAACAGTGTAAATACATAAACAACTTAAATCGTTGGTGTACGTACTTTATGGATAAAAACATCTGTGGGTGTAGGGATAAGACCAACATATATATGGAAGAGAGTTGCTAACATAATTTTTCATAGCATACATTCTGCGAGCAATAAAGAGAGTTGCCTCTTTCCACAAGAGTTTTTAAATATATTTGTCACTAATGTTTACAAAGTTATCTAGACCTTGATGACTCAAGAACGTTTGAAACTAAAAATTTATACACTATGAAGTATTAAGTAAACAAAGTAATGAAATGTAAAAATTTATACACTATGAAGTATCAAGTAAACAAAGTAATAATGAAATGTGGAGTATGAAGCATTAAATATTTCAAAATATTCACCCCTAGAGATAGGAACTGGTAAAAAAAGATAAATAAATGACATTTTTATTTAATAATTTTAAAATTAATTTAAAAACCAAATCATCTTTAAATATTCTCTTATGGGAACTAAATATCCTAACAAATTCTCAATTTAAGAATTTATGGTACATGTTGCTTTCGTCTAAATTCTCAATTTTTTATTTATTTAATTTTTTTTATCTATACAATTTGCTCAACAAAATCCATCTTTTATTTTTCCTTTATTTATAAACAATTTTTTTAATCAATTTAATCTCTCAATCATCTTAAAAGTTATAAAAGCGTGATGATAGTTCATAAATTAAAGTGATGGATTAATGATTCAAATTTTTTTTTATATAAAAATATTTTTTTATCAATGCAATTTTCTCAAAAATTCTGTTTTTTGTTTTTTCTTTATTTATAAAAAAAATTAAATCAATTTAGTTTCTCAGTTATTTTAAATTATAAGAGTGAATGATAGTTCAGAAACTAAATCGATGGATTAATGATTCAAATTCTTTTATTTTATTTTATAATTTTTTTTTATCAATGCAATTTTCTCAACAAATTCTGTTTTGTTTTTCCCTTTATTTATAAAACAATTTTTTTAATCAATTTAGTCTCTCAATTATTTTAAAAGTATAAAAATGAATGATAATACAGAAAATTAAATTGTTGTATTAATGATAATTTCAGAGACTATTTATTATATTTTTTTTTTATAGTTTATGGACTAAATTGGAGATAGAGTTTAAGGACTAAATTGATGTTTTTCTCTTTTTTTATTACTACTTATTAATTTATAATTTATTTTAACATAAAAAGTAGTTTTAAAAAAATCATTACACACTTTCACAAAAACTCGTCAAATCGTGGTGGAACAAATTTGTTAAATCAGCAGTTGAAGTTTGAAAAATCATTACTCCTACATAAAAACCGTCGTATGAATTGTAATTTTTTTTATTCTAAATAATTTTATATTTATTTAAATATATTATTATTTTTTTCCTCGCTGAAAATTAACTTGAATTAATGGCGCCTACGTAAATTAATTTACTTAAGTAAAATTATTATTTTTCTCTTCAATATAACTTTGTGCTAACAGTGTTTATTAGATAAACTAAAATCAAAATTATTAAGACGGACAACAACTATGTGACAACACTGTTTATTAGATAAATTATAATCAAAATTATTAAGACCGACAACAACTATGTATGAGAGAAATCTTATAAATATACATACACAAACGTATAATTTTTTAAAATAAACTTTAAAAACATAAACAATAATAAAATAATATATACAAAATAGTAATTTTTTTTTAATAAATAAAATAACAATGACATATTGAAATAAATTTACCAGTAATTCATGTGAACACATCTACCAAAATAATTGATGTGTACCATTTTGTATATTCAATATCAAATAGTGTTCATTGTTTCATATACCCCACAAATTTGTTGTACATAGCTCCTTCAAGAATGTTAATCTCAAATCCAGAAATAAAAGCTCACGCTTGCTTCAATTTTATCCCCTAAAAATATGAAACACATATTTGCTAATAACAATTTAAAATTTGAATTTATAAACAAAAGAATTAAACCTTAACTATTTCCAGCGTAAAATTTATGTTTTGATGTTGACACGAACAATGTTACAACTTTATCAACCAAATTCCATGAATCCTTATTTGGAGAAATTGAAGCAACAAAATCTAATTTTTTTCGGAGAAAGATAAACACAAAAATGAATAACGAATTTTGGTAAAAAAAAAAATTAACTAATAAGGAATTGTGTATATAGTAGATAATGTGAATGATATTTATAAGAGAGACACAAAAAATGAGAGATCATTAGAGACGGTTAACGGAATACGGCTAATTAAGAAGAATAGTTTTTTTAATTAAATTAATTTGAAGTGGCGGTTGCTAAAGTAGTGCTTTAAAAATAATTACCTTTCAATTGATCACTGAATTCTCAATGTGATATGTGAAATGTCATGTCGTGCATTATATTTTATTTTTAATTTATTTTCTTATTTTT
>PGTU02000416.1:0-12184 GCA_002896215.2 Cicer echinospermum | reverse complement strand
TCTGGTAGATCATTTGTAAATGACGAGACCCAAGAAAAATATGTAAGTTTAAAGAATAGAAGTGTTATGTGATTGTAAGTATTTCTTATTGACCACTTTATAAATCAAAGATGCAACTGTTAGTTTTGGTAATAGTGAGTTGCAAAGCTATAAAATTGCTTATTTGGTTGGTAATAGTGAGTTGCAAAGTTAGACCTTTCTGTTACAGAGAGAAATTTAGTTTGCTTTATTTGCCTGTGCAGGAACAATTGCAGCTGAAATTGGGAGACTGCTTCTTTCTCCATATGAAAGCATTTTTTAATGTGTGTTTAGGAAAAGAACATCATGGAAATATGTTCGTTGTAAGGGATTTGGATAACAATCATCTCAAATTACTACAATCTATTTCTCACTCTATAAGATCAATGTCTTCGCTCCAAAGCTAATGACAAGAATGGAGAAAATGCAAGCTGAAATCTATAGGCTAAAGAAAGGGATTCTGAATTTGCTATTTGAAGGGGCAAAACTGCTTTCTTGTTGCAAATGCAAACTTCTAGAGAAAAAAAAAAGGTAAAAAAAATCTTAGCAAAACCTATTAAAAAAATATGTGAGAGTGCTTTGTTCTTGGTTAAAAATATGGAATTGTGTAATGATTGCTTATGCTATATGAGAAAATTTAGTTAATTAGTATTCGACAATATTTATCATGATTAATTGAGGTTAATATATATCTTTTTTTTTTCTTCAAGCAACATACATAGAATCGCCAATAGATGATAGACATTCATCTGAGTCTAGCTTCTAACCCGATTATCATGGAGCAACATCATTAGGGGCTAATTATATATTTTGATGAACTTCTATGTTTGATGGAGTTGTTTTGTATGTTTAGCCACTCCACTAATGTTTTGAATATTTTAACTACTTTATTTATTGTTTTAGTTAAGTTCAATGTATGAATGGATATTATTTCTTTTAAAAAAATTTAAAAAATTTGAATTTAGTTACAATAGTTATATAATTGTGTATTTTAATTATGTGGATGTATTATTATGTTTTTTTTATATTAATTTAAAAAATAGGAAAAATTGTATTGAACTTTTTTAATTCTTAATTATTAGGTTTGCGACTGTTCAAATTGCCTCAAAATAAATATAGCGACGGTTATCAATTGTCGTAATTTTTAAGAACAAATAATATTGAGTGTGTTTAGTGACAATTCTAACTGTCGCAAAATGTAAGTCGAGGCGGTTAGAAACCATGCAACACGTTACCGAAGTTCAAACGACGATTTTTTTATTGTCACAAAGGTTCGTAATGCACGAAACTGCGACAATTGGAAGAACGTCACAGTCATCTATTTGAGACGGTTATAACCGTGCAGTGTCCCTTGCAACATTCCGCAACATATTTTTTCTTGTAGTGGTGGTTATAACACAAAAAGTAAAAGTTGAAGGTTAAAAAATTATGCACGTTCTCTCACTTTCTTTCCAACTAAGAAGAGAAATAAAAAGAAGGTGTTGAAATTTTACTAAAAACCATTTTTCTCTCTTTTCTATATTTTTCTCTCTTTCTCCTCTCTCTTATTTTTCTTTTTGCAACTTTCTTATATCAAACTTTGAAAATTGGGTATATAGTAATTTATTGAAGGAGAATAAAAATAATATATTCAATTGTGGTGATCCATGCTAGAAAAACTCCATCTTGTTAAGCCGACATTTTATTTTCATCTCCTTTATGATTTTGTTGCTTTTCATTGGTTTTAGTTTCTTCCCCAACCATTTAGTGATCTTTGCCAATTAGAATCATGTCATTTCAATTCAATCAACATCCCTCGACGTAGTCTCAGGTAAGACATCCATGTTCTTTCTTGAATATCATAATTTCTCCAAACATTCAACCCTATAGATACCTTTGTCATTTCTTCAATTCAACCCAAACTCTCGTGTAATTCGGCAGATTGAACAAGAGATAAGACTCACAACAAAGGTTTATTGAATCAAAACGAGTTAACAACCACACAAATCTAGAGATATCACATTCATACTGACCCTAGAGCCAAAGCTGTCCTCTGAAAAAACAATGATATTCTTTACACAAAAGAAATCTCGTATATCTCAGAAACACCCCCTTTATACTACGCCCAACATACAAAAAGTAACTGGTAAAGTATAACATTCCATAGTATACCTTAAAAGCACTGTTATTGCTCCTACATAACATCAAAATATTAAGTCTACAATTACTTTCTTATAAACACGTGTTCATGTTTTAGGTTTAATTTTGTGCATGGTCAAACACTTGATTTTGGGCATTTTTTTTTTTTTTTTTTTTTTTTTAACAATATATTTCAATATACATAATATATATTATTCTTCTTAATTATCAATCAGCTCACTATTCTCACATATGATCCAAAGTGGTTCTTCAAAATCCCACCTTTAAGAAATCCTCGTCTCCTTTTCCAGAACGTAATTAATCGCAGCCCCTTCTCTAGCATGCCACATGGGTGTTACCATTTTCATATGCTTACCGTCAACCTCTTTCAACCCACTACCGTCCACCTGACTCAACACAATCCCCATACGGCTGAATTGATTTTGGATAGACTGGCTTGCCATCACACCCACCCGCAAATTTGACTGTAAACAACAACCATTCTCCGTCGACCACTAAACACACATGATTCACCTCTCTCTCTCCCTCCACACCCTTCCCACCTCAACCCTCCTTAAATCACTCCATCAGGCCTCACCACATAATCCCAAACACTTCATGTTTCCGCCATCATGTCTATTCGATGAGAAAACGCTATCCATCACCCATTGGAGACCAACATGGCATCGTATCATCCAATTCCCTTACCGTTAACCTCTCAAACCACCGTTAAACTCTCCATCCAATGCATCCATTATATACACAATTTATAACCTGACCCTACCAGACCGAAACCTACAATTTTCATCCGGTGAGCACGACGGGAATGCATTATTTTCCTTCTCTCTCTGGTGAGAATATTATCGTAAACGGAATCTCCTCGCAATCCTCTCTCAAATGAATGGGTCAACATTCAATTCGTGCAATTTGACCGTTTTGGAAACTGACTCAAAGTTGATCCCATACATGTATATATCACGTTCTCCTGGGTGGGGCTCCATGAATGAAGAAGAAATGTTTGTTCCTTTCAATAACAGTCCACATTATGGAGTTATTGGCTCTAACGATCTTATGCAGTCTAACTCATGATCGAAGGGATGTGATTAACAACCATGATCCCCTTTGGGAGAAACTTGGAAATGCAACCGTTATCTTAACAATTGTAAATTACGAATCGGAGACAACACAGATTCTAAATGTGGGATTGTTGACTCGCTTCGTTGACTTCGCCTTCGGTGACTCGCTTCTAAGTCTATGGTACCCGAGTATGAGAATCGGAGGAGACAACGGGTTGTAATGGTGAAACTAGGGTTTTATTAATTCAGTGACTTGTTGGACGTTTGAGACTCAAATCGAAGATCTCAATGTGTCGAACTTATTCCTTCTCCGGCGAGTCTGCCACGGGCGATACGCTTCCCGTCGTGAAATGCAACTGGAGTGAAACAGTGAAAGCCTGACGGCGTACCCTAGTTGGCGACGTCGAAACTTGAGCAAATTCGAATTGTCTAAATCGACGCGAATAAATGCTCCACCAACCATCCTCCGCATCTATGGAAGAAAATGGTGGAGTCTTGCGACCACGTTGGCCATCCACCACGATCGCTAACCACCACACGTTTCTCCGGTTTAGAATCAGAGAAAACGACGATCTCCGTATCGAGCTCGCGAAAATTACCGGTGTTCCACGGCCGAGAACAGTATGAAGCAACCGCGATGAATTTTCCGGTTAAAGACACGGCTGGACTGTAATCCACAATGCCGTGAGGGGTTATTCTCGTTATGTTTCCGTCGCCGTTAACGGAAGTTGAATAAACCGCACACCAGCTCTTGAAAAGTACGTTTGGATCGTGTGCAGAAACGAAATAGAGCTTTTCATTTTTTATGATTGGGCGATCGTGGAAAAGGCTTTCAGAAACAAAGCCAAGTGGTTCAACCGGGTTTTCTTTTTCGGGTTGGGTTATGTAAATACGGGGTGACCCGGTTCGTTCTGAGATGAATACTATGCTTTGGTTTTGTTTAGATTCGGTGAACTGGGCGTTAAAGTTGACGGAGGTGCCGTCAGTGAAGGCAGTGTTCAGGGATATTTGAACGGTGTGTCGTTTTGGAGGTTAACGGAGAAAACGTCGAACCGTATTGTGCTCTACCAGGTGTTGAACCGATGGTTTCGCCGTAATTCGTTGCCATTCCGTTAATTAAAAGTACGAAAGTGAGTGTGTTTAAGCTGAGAAAGTGTTATGTGGTGAAATCAAGTGCCAGTGGCTGCACCGGTATTTATTTGTTTTGTGTATCAATGGACGTTGATATAGTCAACTTTATACGTTTATTCTTTTTTATATAGATTCCCTTCACATAATCGGAGCTTTGATTTTGATTTGAACTGATCTTTGTCGGGATGATGTGTATGCATTGCATCTGTACTCTTTTGAAAAAATGACGTGGCTGTGTTAGTTTATTGTTGCATATGACCCGAAATAAGTCAAAGAAATAGAAAACTTAAATTAGGAAACATGGCTTTTTTATTGATTCTTTTTTGATAAACTTGTGTTTCATTTATTGAATATAGACTAATTTTAAGAATGGATTAGTTAAAGATATCATTATCTTCTAAAATATTATACTATAATTATTTGTCTCTGAATACCCAATATAAAAATTTATTGACTAAATCAAATAAATCAAAGAGTGAGTTTTCAAGTATTAAATTTGCTAACAATTAATATTACTATAAAATGTAGAGATATAATGTTGATTTTAATGATTTTAAATATAAAGTTAACATAATGGATTCAATCATCACTCTCACCATATTACTAACAAATACTTAATGCAATTTCAGTCATTCTATTTTGTTTAAAATTAAATTTTAATCTATATATATTCTAAATTGATTTATACATAAATCTTTTTACAACTTGTAAGATTTGGTTGGTCCCTTCTATTTTTCCATGATGTAGTATGTTATCACTAGATAGTAGTGATTGGCACAATAAAATGCAATAAAATGAAACGTGTTTAATCTTCTTCTTTTCTTTATAAATGTTCCCTTACTTTGTTATTAATAGACAACAATAGTAAAATGAATATTAATTATTGACGTGAATTCAATTATATCAAATTACACAAATTGTATAATAGGAGGACTAAAAACTCAATTTTAAAAAGAAGGAGATTAAAAAGTTATTTTGAGCAAAATACAAAAACTAAAATTGCATTTATGTCTACTAATAAATTAGGCTTTGTTTGTTTTTAGAGAAATAAAATAGAGTGAAACAACTAAGAGAAAAAGATTACTATCATTTCTCTTGGTTGATATGCAGAGAAATAGGGAAAAGAGATCAATATGATGGACCCAAGCATTTTTCTTTTCTTTTCTCATGTGCAAAGAATCTTTAGAAATGTTCAATATTTTTTTCACTTTCAACCAAATACCCATGTCTCTCTCCTCTCCTTTCTACTAGCAAATTTTTTTGTTGATTATCTCTTATATTTTTGTTCTACGTGATTTTACGTTTTTTTATTGCTTTTACATAGAATGAATGTTGTCTTTATCTTCACGCATTAATTATATGTAGATCTAGATATTTTGTATTCATTTATGTTTTGTGAATGTTGT
The DNA here is from genome assembly GCA_002896215.2 of Cicer echinospermum. Taxonomy (NCBI): domain Eukaryota; kingdom Viridiplantae; phylum Streptophyta; class Magnoliopsida; order Fabales; family Fabaceae; genus Cicer; species Cicer echinospermum. The sequence goes on along the minus strand of PGTU02000416.1, from coordinate 6,435 downwards.
GATACCTTAGTTATCCTAAAATTAATTATTAAATTTTTAAACAAAATAAATTAACCAATAGTAGAGTTAAATAATTAAATCAAATGAAAGATCGATTATACTAAGTTACTAACATCAAATGAACATGAATTAATAAATTAAACTGAAAGTATTTGAAAGCTTAAATTTTAATTATTTTAAATTATATTAACTGGAATTTATAAAATAAAAAAATGTGAGTTTGATGTGAGTTTTTTCATTTGGGTATTTTAGTACTTTCAAAATATAAGTCAACACTTCTCTCTCTTGTATTTCTCTTCTCTTTTTTGTAAATCAAACAATACATTCAAATTTATTATATTTCTCTCATCTTTCTCTTTCTATAATCCTTTCTTACCTCTTTTTCTCTTCTCCAATTCTTCTCTTAGCCAATTACACCCTAACGATTTTAGAGAAGAGAGACTATTAATAAAAATCGTACTAACATGATTGTTTTAAAAATACGTTTATTGTTACAAAGAGAATGAATTGATTAAGTATGTTATTGCAGTATTTATTGTTAGTTGGAAAAAATATTTATAGAAAATCTATAAAAATGGAGAACTTTTTTTTGTCAATATGTCTTATATTAGAAGTGTATGTAGTATTGGTCTATTAAGACTCGCTTGATGGACTTTACTGAATAAACTATAAATATTATGTTTTAGATTAAAGTTTAGTAAATCCAATATGATATGATAGTTAATTTTTAATATTATTCTATTATGTCATTCTAGTTAAATTTCTTATATTGGGATATGAGTTGGACTACAAAGTCAGCATAATATCGACACCAAATGATATTTACTTTATTACCCTAAATAAAATATATTTTAAATGTAAAAATTGAAAATCTAATAAAATATAAAATAAATAAAAAGATCAAAATACATTTAAGCCATAGAATATAAATATAAACTATTTTATATTTAAGCCAAAGGTATAAAATTGAAATATAATAAAGTAGTTTAATATAAACTATAGTTTTAGACAATAAGAGATTACAATGTTATTTTTGACAAAATAGAGAGACCAAAATAGATTTAAGCCATAAAAAATATTAATTGTCAATGATGTTGTGGCATCAGTAGCAGAACTTAATTAAAAAATATAATTTTCTTTCTTTCTCTCAAGGGAACTTCTTGTATGGGAAGAAGAATTGCAAAATGAAATTTTGATTTGTTGATCAAATGTTTTGTTGCAACAAGGTGATGTAATAGTAATATATTCATTTTTTTAGTTAAATTTCATACTACATGTTTTAAAAATTGAATCTAAATTAGTTTTGATTCGATCAAAATGAAAAATGACTACATCACCATTAATTTGGTTAATTTCAGGTGCCTCGCTTTTGCATAAGGAGATAAGTCAGAGCTCCAAGATTACTATTTTAACAATATAGGTCAAAATTGCATAATTATAAATCCTGGAAGGCCAAAAATGCATTTTAATCTCTTTTATTTAATTAAAATTTTACATATACACATACAAATTTTTAGGAATGTGTTAAAATCAGCGTCCACCCAATCAAAATCAAGGGATCAATTTTCTTAAAAAGATGATAAAGTTAAAGGGTCAAATTGCTATTTTCAAAATAGGTTCAAAAGCTTTTCCATTTACATATAATATATATTATATTATATACTTATCTAAATAAAATAGATCATTAAAGTTATTTATGATTTTTTAAATATTTAAAATATTTATATCCGCTCATTGATTGTTTTAGTTTTAATTTAATATTTAAAAATTAAAGTGCTGTGGGAGTCACTAATATGGACCCAAAAATTAAGGGTATAGTGATGAACCTCGTCAGATGAGCGGCTATAGCATGTACATGCAAGTGTTAGCATTTTCTCAAGTTACTATTCAATATATTAGTTAATTTTATGGCTTATGTCCTTCATTTTGGCCATTTTTATTCATTCCCTATGTGTTATAGTTGATGATATCCATCTGGGTTGTCTAGAATGTTGGGTTTTGGGCTCCCTTCCTATGTGGAGAAAGATCCAATATGTGCAAGCCCATGTGTCTAACTTAACCAAGTGGAGAGAGGTCAGATTAGTGAGAGAGAGAGAGCTGAATTCAGAGAGTGAGGCAAAGAGAAAAGTGAGAGAGGAAGAGCAAAACCCATTTTTGCATAAAACAGAGCAGCTACACTAGATTCGCGATTTCTCCTACGTTCACCGTTTGATCGGGCTGAAATTTGACAGCAGGTTCGTGACTCATGGTACCATAATCTGACCGGTTGGATCGTCGATCAGAGGTCTGAGGTGGGAGTAATTGAGCTCGGACAGTAGCAGTTTTTCTGGTTTTTCTGCTGAACTTTGTTCTCAATTTCATGCTTGTTTTCTCATTGTGTTGGCTGATTGTTGTGCTGGTTACCTTGTTGTTTTTGGCTGGTTACTGAGCACGAATTTGTGCCATATTTGAAACTCTCTTGTACCCATATTTTGATCATAGTGGAGTTCTATTACTGGCTTGGTCCCGTGGTTGTTTACTTCTCACATTGAGAAGGTTTTTCCACGTTAAAAATTATTGTGTCCTTTGTGGTAGTGATTTTAGTTGCTGTGATTATTTGTTGTTGCTCCTCACAGATTCTTGCAAGTTTGGGAAATTGATTATCCGCTGCATATTGCTCTGTTAGAGTTGTTATTGTTATTTGTTGTTGAATTTCCCATCAGAGTGGTATCAGAGCTCTTTGGTTAAGGGGTTGTTTGACTTGTTTGAATGATGGAGGCAAATACAAATAGAATGATTTGTTTGAATGGAACTAATTATCACTTATGGAAGGGAAAAATGAAGGATCTGTTATTTGTGAAGAATTTGCATCTTCTTGTGTTTGCTAGTGAGAAGCCAGAATCCAAGACTGATGAGGATTGAAGTTTTGAACATCAGCATGTTTGTGGTTTTATTCGCAATATGTAGAAGACAAGTTGTATAAATTCACATTGCTTAATGAGGACAACATGCAAGATCCTTGGTGAAGAAGATGAATCTTGGATGCTTCTAAAATCAGGAATAATAAGTGTTATTTGTTGAACTGCCTTTGATGTTGAATTGAGGTACAAGGAGGGACTTCTATTTCAATCACTTGAAAATGATTTTTCAAGGGCTCCTAGATCAATTGTCAGGTATGGGTATCAAATTTGATGATGAAGTGTTGGGACTATGGCTACTGAATACTCTACCAGATTCTTGGGAAACTTTTCGGGTTTCAATTACAAACTCAGCTTCTGATGGTGTTGTCTCTTTGCAAAGTGTAAAGGGAATTGTTCTTAATGAGGAGATGAGAAGGAAGGCACAAGGTACTTCATCTCATTCCGAGGTACTTGTCACTGAGAACAAAGGCCGAAGTCAAAGAAAGGAACCGAAAGGGAACAAACAGAATAGCAGAAGTGCGAGTAGAGAAAAGAAACAACAAAAGTAAGTCCAAGTCCAGATACAAGAATGTGGAGTGCAATTATTGTCACAAAATGGGGCACATACAGAGGAACTGCTTCATATGGAAAATGGAGAGCAAAAACAATAACAGTAAGCAGAGAGATAAGAATCATGATGATGATGACCGTGTTACTACTGCTACTTGTGATGATCTGATTATTCTCTGTGACTATGACTCAGTCAATCTTGTATCAGATGAGAGCATGTGGATTATTGATAGTGGTGCTACACTGCATGTTACACCAAGGAAGGAGTTCTTCACATCTTACACTTCTGGTGACTTTGGAGTGTTGAAGATGGGTAATGATGGTGTGTCCAAGGTAGTTGGTATTGGTGATGTTTGTTTGCAGACTAACATGGGAGTGCAATTGTTGTTTAGAGGAGTCAAACATGCTCCAGATGTTCGTTTTAATTTGATCTCTGTGCAGATGCTTGATGATGGTGGTTATGATAATCACTTTGGTTCAGGAAAATGGAAACTCACCAGAGGTAACTTAGTTGTGGCCAGAGGGGAGAAAATTAATAAACTGTATTGGACTAAAGCATTGGTTGCTAAAGACAGTGTGAATGTCATGGATATGGAGGCTTCTTTGTGGCACCACAGGCTTAGTCATATCAGTGAAAAGGGGCTGAATTGTTTAGCTAAAAAGGATGTACTTCCGGGATTAAAGAGTGCAGAGTTGGAGAAATGTTCTCATTGCATGGCTGGTAAGCAGACTAGAGTATCCTTCAAGAAACATCTTCCCTCAAGGAAGTCAGAGTTGCTTGAATTGGTGCATTCTGATGTTTGTGGCCCGTTGAAGGTAAAGTCATTTAGTGGTGCACTTTACTTTGTTACTTTTATTGATGATTGTTCCAGGAATCTTTGGGTCTATGCTTTGAAGACAAAAGACCAAGTTCTGGAGAAATTCAAAGAGTTCCATGTTATGGTGGAGAGACAATCAGGCAAGAAGTTGAAATGCATTCGTACTGACAATGGTGGTGAGTATTGTGGACCATTTGATGTTTCTTGCAAGCAGCACGGTATCAGACATGAAAAGACTCCTCCTAAAACTCCTCAGCTGAATAGTTTAGCAGAGAGAATGAACAAGACATTGATTGAAAGAGTTAGGTGTATGCTTTTTCAAGCAAAGCTACCTAAGCATTTCTGGGGTGAAGCATTGTACACGACAGTGCATGTTATTAATCTGAGTCCTACAATTGCTTTGAATGCTGAGGTGCCAGACAAGATTTGGTTTGACAAGAATGTCAGGTATGATCATTTGCGTGTCTTCGGTTGCAAAGCATATGTGCATGTTCCAAAGGATGAGAGATCCAAGTTGGATGCGAAGACAAGATAGTGCATCTTTATCGGTTATGGTTAGGATGAATTTGGCTACAAGTTGTATGATCCAGTTGAGAAGAAAGCCGTTAGAAGCCGTGATGTGAAGTTCATGGAAGACCAAACCATTGAAGACATTGATAGGATGAAGAAGACTACACCTGAGATTGATAATGGTTTGTCTGATGTTGATCCAGTTCGGATGCCTATACATGATCTGGATACTGCTGAAAATAATGTTCAGAATGATGAGTGATGACTCTTCATCATATGCATATTTTCCCACTATTTTAGTCTTATTTAGCCTCAACTACTAGTTAAATTAAGGATTTATTTGATATATTTTGTTGATTTTTGTTCCTTGAGTTAAATTAAATGTTTTATGTTTTATTTTAGTGATTAAGTAGGAATTTTTCGTAATTTTACATTGCGTTGCGTTTTGGTGCAGTGCTGAATTTTGGTGAGAAATCAACATGACACATGTAGAGTATTTCAGCCATATCTGGTGTTGTAGATGTCCAATTGGAGTCAAACCAAATGCAAATGAAAGCTAGGATCCATAGCTACAACTTTCATGAAGACACCGGAACCAAATTCAGACTCTAAAGAGGAGAAAAATGCAATATACGCCAGATAGCAGATGGTGAGCGCTGGAGCGCGCCCAAGCGCAAGTCAAGCGCATTTCTCAGCATTCGCCACTGCTGAAACGCGCCCAAGCGCATCCAAGCGCGCCTGGGGCGCGACACCCGCACCAGCAACCATAAAAACAGAGATTTTTACTGTTTTTTGGATCTTTTTGACTATTGGGAAGTTGGGAGACTTGTGCCCTAGCATAGAAACTCAAAGACGGCCGTTTCTAACGCCATTGAAGCAGTTTTGTCAAGAATCATCCATGAATCATTCTTGTAATTCTTCTTTAACCCTTATCTTTTGTATCTCTGTCATGAGTAACTAAACCCTATTTGTTAGGGATGAGTGTAACCAGATGAAACCCTTATTTTTCTGATTTGATTTCTAGTTATATGAATGAATTTATTGAATTGTTTTTCTCATCTCTGTGCTTAATGCTTTTTATTGCTTGATCAACATTAAAATGTTATACGATTTGTATTTTGAAACGGAAGTGGACTTTACGAATGCTTGAGATGAGAAATTCATGAATTTGTAGTCTAGGGATAGATGCAGGTCATGAAACCAATTAAATTAGTTGCAAAGCAATAATTTACACGAGAATTTCTATACGGTAATGCTTAATTCTAATCTTAAATCCACTAAGGAATTAGGGGTTACTTTGGAATTAAAGGTTCTGTCACTAAGACATTAGGGCAAGAATAATAAAGAGAATTCGGTAATAATTCAATAAAGGAATTCAGTAACTAGGATCAAATTAGACACCAAGGTTGGATTCGAAGTGAAACTCATCCCTGACATTTTTCCCAATTTATAAAAGATCAATTTTACTACTGCTGTCAATTTTAATTATTATTTCAATCAACTTGGGAACCTTTTTGTTCAATTCTAGTAATCAAATATAATTCAATAGTAAAACGCAATCCTTGAGTTCGACACTCGGTACTACCGTTTTATTATTACTTGCAACGATTCAGTACACTTGCTGAAATGCTATCAAGTTTTTTGGCGCCGTTGCCGGG
>PGTU02000415.1:0-11335 GCA_002896215.2 Cicer echinospermum | reverse complement strand
TGGGGAATCTTTTAATATCTGCATTTGCTTAACGATTGTTGTCATTGGAGTCAGTATATGCTCATGCATTTTCATTCTTTTTGTAAATCGTGTAGACCCGTGATAGGTGGAACCTTGATAAATAGTACTTTGGCCTGTGACAGGCGGTACATTTATGATTTACGTTTTTGAAAACCGTGCAGACCCGTGATAGGTGGCACCTCGATAAACGGTACGGGCCCGTGATAGGCAGTAAGTTTATGGTTTTCGCTTTTTTTGTAAATTGTGCAAACCCGTGATAGGTGGCACCTTGGTAAATAGTACTTTGGCCTATGATAGGCGGTACATTTACAATTTACGTTCTTTTTAGTAAATCGTGTAGACCCGTGATAGGTGGCACCTCGGTAATTGGTACTTTGGCCTGCGATAGGCGGTACAATTATGATTTACGGCCCTTCGAGCAGGGCTTTGGTTTGGAATTCTGAGTCCATGCAATTTGGCATATACGCATCGCATTAGGGTGCTTGGCACACGAGTCGTGTTTGAATCAAGTTATGATTGAGTGTTATGTATTGATTTTGTGTGTAAGTGTGACTGGTTGTAAACTATTTCGAAACTCAAGTTGTCGTGGTAATTGTGTTGGAATTGCTATGTGTTATGTATTGATTATCGTGTGTTAGTGTGATGGATTGTAAAACAATTTTGAAACCCAATTTGTGGTGGTGATTGTGTGGGAATTACTAAGTGTTAAGATTTGGAGTTGTGTAGATGTGATTGAAATTAGTTTATGTATTTCTTTTGAAGGATAAGCCAGGGAAATCGAGTTTCCCCAATCGATTTGGGAGAGTTACAGTGGGCTCTACTATTTTATAAAATAATTTCCGCAATCGATTTGGCCATGCAGGAATTCAGCAAACTGACAAAGAATCGATTTGGAAATGATTGGCATTTAAGTTAGAGGCTTCAGCGTATCCTGTCAATCGATTGCCCCATCGATTGAATTAAGCCCAGAATTCAAATTCACTAAAACCATCAGGAAATCGATTTGTGAAATCGATTGGCTCAGTAGAAATTTCTATTTTGAGTTAGACTAATCAGATTGCTCATTGATTATCATGTCTTGGTTAGTTATGTATTACTTGATGGATATCAAGAACTTTATTTTGACTTCATTTTTAATTGGTAAGCATTATATGAACTTTTAGCACAATGGAAATCCTTAGGTGCATGCTTAGTTGGAAGGTTATTTGTGCATTGCAAAACTCAATGTTATGTGTTAACTGTTATTTCGGTTGGTGACCTTTACAGCTATTTGTGGAAATCTGGGCTTGCTCTCAGATGAGAGCCAGGACGATCCTACGGTTCGTACCCTCGGATGGGAATGTAGATGGGAATGCTTGACTGGAACTATGTTAGGAGGATCTTACGGGGCGCGTGGAGATCCTCAGGGCGTTTAGTTAGTTGTTTTGGAGAATGATCATATTAGGTTTGACATAGAGGAATAGAGTCTTTCTTTTGAATTGTATTCCATTTAAAATGGAAGATTGTACCGATACGAATCTGTCACTTGACATGTTATTTTCGATGGGTTACATGTACCATTTTTGATGTGTAAGATTATTTTGGATTCATGTTTTGAGAAACTTTTCCGCTGCTTGTAATATATAATGACTCAATTATTTATCTCAAAGGTATTTCCTTATTTATTTCTCTGTTTATTTAATTCTTTGAAAAAAATACTTGTGGTATCATTATGTGTTGAATGTGGTAATCAGAGCTTTGGGTTTGGTTTTCTTTGGGGGCTGTGGAAACCTTTGGTTATAGATTGTAGGTCAACCTGTAGGTGGAGTTCTGTTATCTGATATGCGTCGGTTTAAGTGGTTTTGGGTTGTCAAGTCCAAAATAGTTATTATGTGTTGATATATTCGAAACTTAGTTTTGGAATTATTCGAAGTAGTCTTAACACTTCTTCTTGATGTTGGTTTTTCGGAACACTAACCTCCAAGAGAGAACGATGTTGCAGGATGAACGTCAGTAGGGATGATCAAATGGTTGGAGCTACAAATAACATGGAGGTTTTTTTTGTTGCACGGATTGCTGCAAAGACTCTGCGGGATCTGGAGAGGAGGAAAAGAGAGATCTGTGCTCTAAGATTAAGAGGGTTAGAATATTTTTCGTCGTTACCATCCTCCAGAGTTCAAAGGGTGGTGAGGACTCAGGAAAAGAGTTGACTAGTGGATTTCAAGAAGTGGAAAAGATCTTCGAGATGACGGATTGTCAGGCAGAGTTGAAGCCAATCATGACGGCATGAAATTTATAAAATGGTTCCAAGGACACAGGAGCTATGTGTTGGTGTAAACTCGAAGATGATGAGTATGGATGGATTAACTTAGACTAATAAGGGATTTCAAGTAAAAGATCTAAGTTGAGGACTTTTGTTAAGAAAAGTGTTAGATGTTTTCCGGGTAGATTTCAGGATGAAACTGGATGAAGTTTGACACTGTCAAAGAGATGTGAACATCATGGAATTGTTGAGAAGATGAGGCTTCCATTTGGATAACATTTGGTGCTTAGGTGTCAATGAAAGAGACTGGTATTGAAGTTAATGGAGCGTTGCACATTAGGAGTGAATACTCCTTTGGATAGATAAAATACGCTTTGAGGAATTGTCGATACTTGAGGGGAAAAGTCAAGCATTCGAGTTAGACTAGATTCACAACTTGGATTATTAAGTATGAATCTCACACGAGTGTAGGAGTGAGACCATGTATTAGTTGATAAGTGACAATCTCCCGGTGGTTTAGGAGATAGTAAGTATGGATAGTGATGTTGGATGAAACTATAGACACGTAAGTGTGAATTTGAGCGATGTTCGGCAAAACATAATGAGTTAGGCCTTGATGTATTTGAACTCTATGTTACCATTAAGTGGAATTTGAAATATCGAGTACGGGAATACTTCGGACGGCGGTAATATAAGTTTTGAGAGTCTATTAAAGGATGGGAATTACTAAGAGGATGCTAATATTTTGATAGGTTCAGAAAGGATTATTCGAGATTTTGATTTTGGACCCTAAGTTTTGTTGATTTTTTAGTTGATGATTTAAAATCCGCAAGGTTGGATGAAGGACCAATTGATGCTTAAAACTTTTCAATAATCGAAGGAGTTGAGGCGGCAAGTGATAAATAATTCATGTTAAGAATGGAAGTATTTGGAGATTTTAAGGATCAAATTCTAGAATCTTATTCAATGATATAAAGTTAAAAAGAAGAATGTAACAACTGATTTATGGTTTAGTTGGTTGGTCTTGGGAGTCAAGCGTGAAGATTTTGAAATGATCATTTTAGTAACTGGATGGACGAAGAAAGGTATGTGGGTTTTTTGAGTTTTTGTACTGAAAAATTTATGAGGCTGAAGTATATAGATAATTATTTTTTAGGAAATACTTATGGGGGAACGTTTGAGAAATAATTGTTTAGGACGTTTGATTGTTAGGATTCTTTTAGTTCGTATCTCGGTGAAGGTTGAGAGGGAATAAGAATCCAGCGAGTGAACCAAATATTGGAAAAGGTACCAAGAAATTTGTGGAGCAGCACATAGAGATGTAGCTTATGACAATTAAAGATTGATGAAAGGAATTTCTCACCTATAACTCAGACATTATTATTATAAAAGGTATGCCAATGATATAAAGACATTACTTGAGTGCATGTCATGGGGATTGTTATTGTGTTCGTCAATTCAAAGGAAGTTTGTGTGTCCAAGTGGTTATAGTTCTTGGCTTGTTTTTCGAAAATATTTGAGGTAGTTTTTGATCACCAAGCATATGTGGGATGGAAATTATTAAAGTTATAATTGGAATAACATACTAATAAGACACTACGGTTGACGTAGTTGTAAGACTAAAGAAAATCGAGGATTTGTGGACAATGGAGAAATTTAGGAGTCCTCGACTGTAGTGATTGTTTGTGTGCTCAGTGTGTTGGTGTCATACTTAGTGACGTCGGTTTTGGTACCAAATGGATGTTCGTACCAAGTGGATGCAAATGAGACTATGGGACATAGCTATGGGAAATTGTACTTCGTCGACATGATCAAAGTTATAGAAAATAAGGGAAACTCAGTGGACTTTGAGAAGATAGTTGACCGCTTTAGTACATCCGGATAACCTCAAAGTGTAAGTCGCAAGGAGCGCTATTACAGTTTCGTTAAGATAGTCTATGCCACTATCATGGTTGTTGGCTATTTATTGACAAATTGAGAGGACTGATCATCCTTAATCTCTTGTTGATAGTAGACAAAATCATGTTTGAATGGAACGGACGAGCTTACAGACTATGGATGTGTGTGAAGTTATTAAACACCCTATGAAAAGGGGTAGGCAAACACTTTTTTTCGAGAAAGCCGAGTGAAACAAGTTGTGACTAGTGTGTTGAATTTTGAGTAGCAAACCTAGTGTGGATTGCTACTCGTACTTTAAGTTTCGAGATGAAACTAATTTTAGGGGGGTAGTAATGTAAGACCCATAATTTTAAAGTATACTTTATGTATTTTAGTGTATTTTGGTATTGAACTCGGAGGCTTTTTAGCCAAAGTTATTAATATTTTGGAGTTTATATGACCAAAGAGATATTTTGATGCCGATTAGAATTACTCCGTCGATGAATATATTAAATTAACTGCGGTGAATCCTTTACGAAGAATTTAGTGTGTTACGGGTGAAATAGGAATTTAACAAATATCTAGAGATATTGGGAGATATTCTGTTAAAAGTAATATATATTATATTATATATATATATATTGTTTGGAGGGAAAAGGAAAGGAAAAGGAAATAGAAAGGAAGGAAAAAGGAAGAAAGGAAAAGAGAAAGAAAAGCATCTCCCTTGCGAGAACTTCTCTTCTTCTTCCTCTGTCGCGTGACCATTCTCCCTCCTTCCTCCATTGTTATTATTTTTTTTTGCTTTCTTTGCTTCCTTTTGTTCAAGAATAGAAACCCAAGGATTAGTGGGTAAGAAAGCAAGGATTTCTCAGCTTCACACTTCCTCGTTGTTTCGAAAACGAAGAAAAACGGCGTTAGGGATTTCAAAACCGTCAAACACAAACCTCCCCGTTTCATCTAGATCTAAGCTTCGTTTTCGCAAAGAGATAGAAGGAAAGTTGCTCACTACCACGCTACGGTGCTAGGGAACCAACTTGGAGGCGAACATTGGAGCGGAGATTTTTACCGGATTTACTCGCGTACCGTAATCGAACGTAAAAGCTAACGTTAAGGTAAGGGCTCCTTCCAAACTTCTAGTTTGATTTAGGGACTTATATGTGGTTAATGTGGAAAAGAAATTTTGTTAGGGCTGGAGTATTGATTGGGGGAAAATGAATCTAAGGCTTTATGGGTAAAATCTTAGAGCTAGGTTTTTGGTTATATTGATGAATGTTTCGTGGAAAATGAATTTAAACTCATTTATGTATGATTTTGAGTAAATGAAACTGTTGTGTTTGAGTGGTGGATTGTGTTTGATTTGTGTTCGTCGTATTTGACGTGTTCTTAATTAATATTGATGAAATTTGTTGTGTGTATGGTTGGATTCTGTGGAGAAATGAATTGATGTGCTTTGGTGCGAGTTGTGGTTTGGATCTGATAATAGGTTTGAATTTGTTTTGTGTGGAATTTGAAAACCATTAGAGTTAAACGAGTGTTAAGAATGGGGGAATCTCTTAATGTCTATGTTTACTTAATGTTGGCGTGAAACCATTAGAGTTAAAAGAGTATTAAAAATGGGGAATCTTTAATATCTCGGTTACTTAATGTGGGTTTGAAAAAAATCGTTTAAGTTAAATGAGTATTAAGAATGGGGAATCTCTTAATGTCTTGTTTACTTAATGTTTGTTTTGGAAAATCGTTTAAGTTAAATGAGTATTAAGAATGGGGATCTCTTAATGTCTTGTTTACTTAATGTTTGTTTTGGAAAATCGTTTAAGTTAAAAGAGTATTAAGAATGGGGAATCTCTTAATATTTCTGTTTGCTTAAGTTTTGTTGTGAAAATCGTTTAAGTTAAATGAGTATTAAAAATGGGGATTCTTTTAATATCTGCATTTGCTTAACGATTGTAGAGGATAGAGTCTGTGTATGCTCATGGCATTTCATTTTGGTAAATCGTGCTGACCCGTGATAGGTGGCATCTCGGTAAACAGTACGACCCGTGATAGGTGGTACGTTTACGATTTACGTTTTGATAAATTGTGTGACCCGTGATAGGTGGCACCTCGTAATAGTACTTTGGCTTGTGATAGGCGGTACGTTTACGATTTACGCTTTTTCTTTTAGTAAATCGTGCTAACCCGTGATAGGTGGCACCTCGTAAACACAGCACTGACCCGTGATAGGTGGTACGTTTATGATTTACGCTTTTTAGTAAATCATGCTGACCCGTGATAGGTGGCACCTCGGTAATTGGTACTTTGGCCTGCGATAGGCAGTACAAATTATGATTTACGGTCCCTTCGAGGAGGGTTTTGGTTTGGAATTCCGAGTCCATGCATTTTGGCATATACGCATCGCATTAGGGTGCTTGGCACACGAGTCGTGTTTGAATCAAGTTATGATTGAGTGTTATGTATTGATTTTGTGTGTAAGTGTGCATGATTATAAACTATTTCGAAACTCAAGTTGTCGTGGTAATTGTGTTGGAATTGCTATGTCTTATGTATTGATTATCGTGTGTAAGTGTGATGGATTGTAAAACTATTTCGAAACCCAATTTGTCGTGGTGATTGTGTGGGAATTGCTAAGTGTTAAAATTTGGAGTTGTGTATGAATGTGATTGAATTAGTTTTTGTATTTTTGGAAGGATAAGTAGGGAAATCGATTTCCCAATCGATTTGGAAAGTTACAGGGGCTCAACTATTTATAAAAATTGATTTCCCAAATCGATTTGGCCATGCAGGAATTTCAGCAAAATTGACAAAAAATCGATTTGGAAATCGATTGGCATTAAGTCAGGGGGCTCAGCTATCCTGTCAATCGGTTGCCCAATCGATTGAATTAAGCCCAGAATTCAAATTTCACTAAAAACCTTCAGGAAATCGTTTTTTGAAATCGATTGGCTTAGTAGAAATTTCTTATTTGAGTTAGATAACAGATTGCTCAATTGATTTATCAATGTCTGGTTAGTTATGTATTACTTGATGGATTGATTTATCAATGTCTTGGTTTGTTATGTCTTGGCAAGTGTTATATGAAACTTTTAGCATATGGAAAACCCTTTTAAGGTGCATTGCTAATTGAAAGGTTATTTTGTGCATTTAAAAACTTAAATGTTATGTGTTAATTGTTAATTTCGGTTGGTGACCCTTTTACAACTATTGTGGAAATCTGGGCTTTGCCCTCAGATGAGAGCCAGGACGATCCTACCGGTTCGTACCCTACGAATGGGAATGTAGATGGGATTGCTTGACTGGAGCTATGTAAGGAGGATCTCACGGGGCGCGTGGAGATCCCTCAGGGTGTATAGCTATAGTTTTTTTGAAGAATGATCAGATTAGGATGACATAGAGGGGAACATTGTTTTTTTGGAATACGTTATTTTTGAACTGGAAAACTGTACCTTTACTAATATTGTCAGTATGACATCTTAGTTGAATGGGGTTCAATGTATCATCTGTTGTTGTGTAAATACTTGGATTATATATATTTGAGAAACTTTTCCGCTGCTTTTAAATTATAATGACTCAATTATTTTTTCCAAAGGTATTACCTTATTTAATTCTCTGATTTATTTTAATTTCTTGTTGAAAAAAATACACACTCGCTTTTGAAAATGGGGTGTTACAATAAAACTTAAAACTAAAACCTCTAAACCTAAAACCTAAAACCTAAACCTTAAACTAAACACCTAAAACCTAAAACCTAAACCTAAAACCTAAAACTAAAACTAAAACCTAAAACCTAAAATCTAAAACCTAAAACCTAAACTAAAAACCTAAACCTAAAACCTAAAACCTAAACCTAAAACATAAAACCTAACAACCTAAAAACCTAAAACACTAAAACTAAAACTAAACCTAAAACCTAAAATAAAACCTAAACCTAAAACTAAAACCTAAAAACCTAAAACTAAAACTAAAACCTAAAACCTAAAACCTAAAACTAAAACTAAAACCAAAATCCTAAACCAAACACCTAAGACCTAAATCGTAAAACCTAACCTAATTCTGCTAAACCTAAAGACCAAAAATTGTAACACTAGACCTAATTCGTTAAAGTAATCGCTACTTGTATAATGTATACTTTATGTATTTTAGTGTATTTTGGTATTGAACTCGGAGGCTTTCTAGGCCAAAGTTATTAATATTTTGGAGATTATATGACCAAAGAGATATTTTCGATGCCGATTAGAATTACTCGTCGAGAATAAATTAAATTAACTGCGGTGAATTCCTTTACGAAGAATTTAGTGTGTTAACGGTTGAAATGGGAATTTAACAAAAATCTAGATATTAGGAGTATTTGTTAAGTAAATTAATAATATTCATATATATATAGATACACTTTATTCTACCAAGAGACTTATGCACTTATTCGCGAACTACATTGATTAAAGAACAAATTGGACTAGATATAGACCTAGATCCCTTTATCCCTTAATCATAAACACTGAACCCCGCACCCACTAAACATTAAAACCCTAAAAATGTAATAAGACTAAAACTACCTAAAACTAAAACCATATCAAAAACCTAAACCTTAAAACCAAGAACCTAAAACCTAAAACCTAAACTAACTAAATCCTAAAACCTAAAAACAAAAACGTGCAAACTGTTTGCACTAATTATGGCGAAGAACTACATTGATTAACAATAAAATTGGACAACACACAAAAAACCACACAAATTCTCAAAATGACTAAATTTTAATTTATGGAGTCTTTGGCATATTTCGATCGCAACTACACTTGTTTTAGAAACATAAATGGACTAGATTCCACCTAGTAATAACAACCAGAGATCACCTAATAATCTGAATATCATTGAGAATTATGCTTTTAGATTGATATATCATGAATCATTGGTTAAAACCAAAATGGACTGCGAATAGAACTATGGCCCTTAAAAACACTATACAAAACCTAAACCCTCAAACCTGTATATCCCTATAACCTATTAGTAAAGACCAAAATAACGCGTAAATAATAATAATGTCTTCCTCAGCTAGTACTTATTGGGACAATACTACATATGATAAGAACTAACTTGACAGAAGAAACATAACAAAAACGAAAATGACCTAAAATCAACATCTTAGGTAAACACTTATGCCACTTATTCGATGATTACGAACTAGCATGATTATGGAAACAAAATGGCCTAAAGCCTAAACTTAAACCTTAAACCTTAAACCTAAAACCTAACCATAAACCATAAACCATAAACCATAACCTAAACCATAACATAAACCATAAACCATAAACCATACCCAATAAACCATAAACCATTAAACCATAAACCATAAACCATAAACCGTAAACCGGTAAACCGTAAAACCATAAACCATAAACATAACCCATAAACCTAAACCTAAACATAACCATAACTATAACATTAAAACCTAAAAACCTAAACCAAAACCAATATCCTAAAAGCAAACACCTAAGACCTAAATACTTAAAACCTGACCCTATTCCTAAACTAAAAGACCAATATGACCTAAAATATTTAATGCATTTGACTTTGTACTTATTGGACGAACTACATGATTAGAATAATGTCAAAAGACGAAACATATCAAAACCAAAATAACCAAATCTAAACCAGTTAGATTGATGCACTAATTCGACCGAACTACATTGTAAAGACGAAAGTGACCTAGAAAAAAAAAAGAAACATATCAAAAACAAAAACTTCCTAAAATCTAAATCAAGTGACACTTTGGCACTAATATGTTGAACTACATTGATTAACAACAACAAAAAACATAACAAATTCCAAAATGACCTAAAATTTTAATATATTGAGTGTTTTCCACTTATTAGACGAACTACATTGTTTTAGAAACAAAATGGACTAGATTCCACCTAGTAAACAACAAAATGACCAAAAATCTATATCCACTGAGAATTATGGTTTTAATTATATCATGAAATACATTGATTAAAATCAAAATGGACTAGGATAGACCTAGGACTTTAAATCATAAAACCTAAACCCTAAACCCTAAAACCTTAATTTAGTAAAGACCAAAATCACTTAAAATATTAATTTATTGAGACTTTTGTACTTATTGGACAAACTACATATATATTGACTAAAATTGACATAAAGAAACATAACAAAAAAAAATGACCTAAAATCAAATCTAGTAACACTTATGCACTTATTCGACGAACTACATTGATTAAAAAACAAATTGGACTAGATATGACCTAGACCCTTAACCCTTAACCATAAACTCGAACCGCAAAACACTAAACCTTAAACCCTAAACCCTAAACCCTAAAACCTAAAACCTAAAACCTAAACCCTAAAACCTAAACCCTAAACCCAAACCCTAAACCTAAACCCTAAACCTTAATCCTAAAACCTAAAACCTAAAACCTAAAACCTAAAACCTAAAACCTAAAACCTAAAACCTAAAACCTAAAACCTAAAACCTAAAACCTAAAACATAAAACCTAAAACCTAAAACCTAAACCCTAAAACCTAAAACCTAAAACCTAAAACCTAAAACCTAAAACCTAAAACCTAAAACCTAAAACCTAAAACCTAAAACCTAAAACCGAAAACCTAAAACCTAAAACCTAAAACCTAAACCTAAAACCTAAAACCTAAAACCTAAAACCTAAAACCTAAAACCTAAAACCTAAAACCTAAAACCTAAAACCTAAAACCTAAAACCTAAAACCTAAAACCTAAAACCTAAAACCTAAAACCTAAAACCTAAAACCTAAAACCTAAAACCTAAAACCTAAAACCTAAAACCTAAAACCTAAAACCTAAAACCTAAAACCTAAAACCTAAAACCTAAAACCTAAAACCAAAATCCTAAAACCAAACACCTAAGACCTAAATCGTAAAACCTAAACCCTAATCGCTAAACCTAAAAAAGACCAAAATTGTAAGACCCATAATTTTAAAGTATACTTTATGTATTTTAGTGTATTTTGGTATTGAACTCGGAGGCTTTTTAGCCAAAGTTATTAATATTTTGGAGTTTATATGACCAAAGAGATATTTTGATGCCGATTAGAATTACTCGTCGATGAATAAATTAAATTAACTGCGGTGAATCCTTTACGAAGAATTTAGTGTGTTACGGGTGAAATGGGAATTTAACAAATATCTAGATATTTGGAGATATTT
>PGTU02000413.1:0-12922 GCA_002896215.2 Cicer echinospermum | reverse complement strand
AGCAAAGAAAACCGAAAATGGAGGAAGGAGGGAGAATGGGTTCTCGCGCAGGGAGGGAGAGGAAGATGGAAAATTCTGGTTTTCTTTCCTTTCTCTTTCTTTCCTTTGTTTTTCCTTTCTTCCCTTTTTCCTTCTTTCCTTTATATAACCTTTTCTTTTCCTTTTCCTTCCTTCTAATTTCCTTTCTTTCTATTCTCTCCAAACAAACATATATACATATATGTATATATATATATCTTAATTGTAACTTAACAAATATCTTCATATTCATTAAAATTACCATTTCACCCGTAACGCATAAAATTCTTCGTAAAGGATTCATCGCACTTAATTTAATTTATTTATCGACGAGTAATTCTAAACGGCATCAAAATATCTTTTTGATCATAAAGACTCCAAAATATTATTAACTTTGGCTAAAAAGCCTCCGAGCCAAAATCCAAAATACATAAAAATGCATAAAGTGTACTTTAAAATTATGGGTCTTACATTACCACCCCCCTGAAAGGAGTAACAAGTCTGGACTTGACAAACCGAAAAAGAACCAAATCTCTAATTCCGAACACAACACTAAAAGCCCAATGGTCATCGTGTTCCCACTGTCTTCCTTTGGCTTTTCTTCCTGCAACACAATAATATTCAACAGCACAAGTGTCTTCAGCTTACTTATATACAATCATCATATAAGTAGCAAAGTACTGGACTGGCATCATGAATTGGCTATAAGGTGTTTTTAGTACAATATACAAATATGTCATCTACATAAATGGTGTATATAATTATATATATACAATCAACACGTGTGTGTAAACTTTATTGATAATCTAATTATTACATGAATGTGAATGGTTAATGGAGAGCAAGAATAGGTTTAGGGTGCAAGACTCACTTAGATATTACAATTGTGATGATAATTAACAAGTTCTCCAGAAATCACTAAGCTGGAAAGGAGTACAGTCTGGATTGACAAACTAAAAAGAAAAACCTAATCAATACAAACTAAAGCCCATGTCATAAAAGTCACTCTTCTCTGCCTCTTCCTGCAAAACACGAAATATACAGCACATTCACAGTTACTTATATACATATCATATTAAGTTCCGATGGACTGCATCAGCTATAAGTTTTTTTAGTACAATATACAATATGCAGCTTATAAAGTCTGTGCAGTTGTGATTACGAACTTGCATAACCTAATATAATACTACATTAAACTAATTAATGTGAGAGCTAATAATGACCATATTTACACTATTACATGGATAATTACATCCAAGAACATTAAGCCTACAATTCTACGTGAATTATATTTTTAATGAAACTACCCAACATCAATTTACCAATCTTGTTACCAAAGCAATTAATACTTTGTTGTCGTTCAGACGCAATTCAATCAATGAGTGCCTCTTGTATGATAAATATTCCGAACTGGTCAGAGAAACCAGAAAAAAGACTCGTAAATACTAAGTGAATGGATATTCAAAAAATATAAAAGCACAAATAATCCTGTTCTAACTGTGTTCTCAAAACATTGTCATTTCAGGTCATTATACAAATATAACCCTTAATTCAGAACCTATATAAAACCATTGTACTAACATACTTCTTGGTCTAACGTCTTACATCGAGGTATACAGCGCAGCGGCTAAACATTGCAACGAAGCCTCTATGCAGATCGTTATGCCAAGCTTGCTAGGCAGATGTGTAGGTAAGGCTTAATTTACAAGCGAGTTTCAATAGTACCACCGGTTAGCGCCATGCATCAATAATAGATCTACTCAATTGGCTTAAGACAAGAAATTCTTGGATGGAGATGTCTAAGCTGTTTCTACTTCGAAACGCGGCAGTATTCAGCTGTAGCGGCTCCACCAGCAGGAGCAATACGGCGACTAACGAAATATACTCCACCTTGTGTGCCCAGCGTTCAAAACGAGATCGTCAATGCTCTTATTCTGAGCAAGCTTGCGAATACTGCAGTAGACTCTACATGCGCCAGCAGCCTTAAAGATATCTTAATCTTCTCCGACTACAAAAAAAAAAGAGAGAAAAAGATTAATGAATGGGTAAACACAAAGAAAATAAATAGAAGATAATAACTAACAAAGACTGGATGTCATTTCCATCAAAAGTAGCTCTAACCGCGCACTATAGCTGTAGAATTAGTCACCAGCCAATCCATATAAAAATAATGTATATAATTATAGTTGTAAACAAAGTTCGTTTATATTATAAACAGGATAGATACATCTACCCAAGAACTAGTTTTAGAACTTAGAAATGAGAATCATTATTTAATCATGGTTCATGTTGTGTGGCGAATGCCGCAGACTGATGTTTTTTTTTTCTTTTCCAGTTATATAAATATGTTTATTCAATGGATTTGATTATGTTGTGTTATGCTTGTTTCGCTTAATTCCTCGGTTCTGTTGGTATATTCAAGTCCTTCAAATCTTCAATGATATTTTGGTTTATAATTACATATATATGTTATTTATCACAGGATTCTGATTGATGTCTTGTAATTATAACCTTTATGGCACAAAATTCTGAATACGTGCTATTGCAGGATCAATCTTGGAGAAAATATATCTCAGACTGTGCAAACTTTGCGCTAAAGGGATAATGAGGAATCCGAGATACAATGTTATCTCCAAATCACAATGGAATTACGACAAATTTACTTTTAAGGGATTTCGATATCACTCGAGCAGGGGATAAACTCTGACATTTCTCCTGCTATTGCTAAGGCACATCCCACAACACACACTCTCTTTCTGTGTTATGAGCATTTTAAATTGCATTCATCGCGCCGTTTCTATTAATATGGCCTACAACAACCCGTTTTTGTAAATCCCCAGAAACAAAAGTAAGAACACACCTAAATTCATCCGTACTTCTGCATTAGACTTTTATTACTTTTTTATTGAATATCTTTTCTTTGTTGACTTTCCTAGTATCAAACGCAAATCCGATAACCCTAAAAGCTTGATGAATACAGTCTATCTAAATAAATAATTATGACTAATTAAGTAAAAGAACCCAACTTTTTTCGACCAAAGTAGCTCTCCCCTCTATATAACTCTGCGCCGAGTCACAGCAATTCATTAAATACTCGGATAATTATAGTCGTCATCATAGTTTGGTATAAGTAATCTGACTAGGATAAATGCCTTGGCTACCTATGAACTAGTTTTAGAACTTTAGAAATCGAGAATCTTTACCCTATCTGGTCATGTTGAAACGCTTAACCTGAGACTGACCTGAAAACTCTTTTCTTTTCCATGCCATTACCCTAATATGTTTATTCAACATATCGTAGATTAAGTTGTGTAAGTGCGGAAATTCGCTTATTCCTAGGAACTGTTGTAATATTCAATAGTCCTTCAAAATCTTCAACCGCGATAATTGGTTAAACCCCAAAATTCATACCATAAATGTTATTTATGACAGTTCCGAGACCTGATACGAAAAACTTATAAATTGATGGCACATAAATTTGAAATAGTCAACTTTGAGATCTAAGCCTTTTCAAATAACAGTAACACGCGTAGGATCATTGAGTCAAAGCCAAAATGACAAATTCAATGGATCGAAACCCTAATACGCCTTATATATCCTATGAACTCGAAAAATGCTCTAACAACGTACAGACATCCAACAACCAATCTAGTACTTTAAATGAGCATTTCATTAAGATCCCTTCAGGAAGTGGCTACCAATAACCTTCTTACCGTGAATCTACTATGAAACTCGCATAAAGTAAAACCTAAAATCATCCGTAAATATCTAATACCCGTTAATATCCTTAATATATATAGTATAAATCATGTAAACCCGGAATCCTATAAATGATTGCACCAAAATCTATCTGCAGTACGGGTACCTGGTAACATGTGAAGTAGCGAAGCCTAATCCTGAAACACTTAACTTGAAACCCTAAACACGAAACCCTTAACTTGAAACCCTAAAAATGAAACCTTAATGTTGAAACCCTAAACCCGAAACCCAAAACCCGAAACTCGAAACCCAAAACCAGAAACCTTAAACCTAAATCCAGAAACTCTAAACTCGACACTCAAATTCCGAAACCCTAAACCTGATACCCTTAACTCGAAACCCAAAATCCTTAACCTGAAACCCTAATATTGAAACCCGAAACCCTAAACCCGAAACCAGAAACTTTAAACCTAAATCCAGAAACCCTATACTCGAAACCCTAAACCCAAAATCCTAAACCAGAAATCTTAAACCTGAAATCCTAAACTCGAAACCCGAAACTAAAAATTCTAAATCCTAAACCCTAAACCCGAAATCTGAAACCGTTAACCTGAAACCCTAATCCTGAAATCCTTATCCCGAAACCCTAAACCCAAACATAGAAACCCTATACCTAGAACAAAAAACCCAAAACCCGAAACCCTAAATCCTAAACCCGAAACTCGAAACCCTAAACATGAAACCCTATACTTGAAACCCTAAATCAGAAACCTTAATCCTGAAACCCTAAACCTAAAACCTTTAACCTAAATCCAGAAACCCTAAACTCGAAATCCTAAACCCAAAACCCTAAACCCTAAACCTTAAACCCTAAACCCGAAAACCAAAATCCTAAACCCGAAACCTTAAAACCGAATCCGAAACGCTTAATCTGAAACCTTAATCTTGAAACCCTAAACCCGAAACATTAAACTCGAAACTTAAACCCGAAATCCTAAACCCAAAAATTTAAATTCAAAATCCTAAACCTGAAATCCTGAATGCTAAACCTGAAACCCTAATTTCGAAACCCTAAATTTGAAACCCAAAACCCGAAACGCTTAACCCAAAACCCTAAATCCAAAACCCTAAACCCTAAACCATAAACCCAAAAATCTAAACTCGAAACCCTAAACCCAAAAATCTAAACTCAACCCTAAACCTGAAACACCTCGAAAATTTAAACCAGAGAAAACTAAATCCTAAGAGCCGCAAAGCCCTAAACCTAAAATCCTAGAACCCATAAGACGCCCTATACCTGATAACGAAAAACGAAAAGCCGAAACTCCTAAATCCGAAACCCAAAACTCGAAACCCTAAAATGAACCCTATATTGAAACCCTAATCCTGAACCACTTAATCCTGAAACCCGATAACCAACCAACATCCTAAACCTGAAACCACTTAACTGAATCCGAACGTGAGATCTCGAAATCCTTTTATATGACTCTAAACCCGAAACATTAAACTCGAACACCTTAACCGAAACACCCCAAACATATACCTGAAATCTAATGCTAAATCCTAAAAAACCTGAATTCCAATTGCTAAACCCCTAAAATCGACAACCCTAATCCCTACCAACCCGAAACGCTTAACCTGAAACCTAAATATCCCACTAAACCCTAAACCAAAATGAATCATGAAACGAATAAGACCCTAAACCTCAACACCTCTAATCATGAAACCACAACCCTGCACCCAATTACTAGAAACCCTATACCTAGAACCAAAATCCCAATACCCAAAAACTGAAACGCAAAAACCTAAACCCCAAACCTCAAACCCTAAACCCGAAACCCGAAACCCGAAACTCTAAACCCGAAACCAAAAACTCTAAATCCGAAATCCTAAACCCGAAACCATAAACCCAAAACCCTAAACATGAATCCCGAGACTCTAAACCTGAAACCCTAAACCCAAAACCGTAATCCTGAAACACTTAACCTGAAAGCCTAACCACGAAACCCTTAACTCGAAACCCTAAAACTAAAACTTTAATGTTGAAACCCTAACCCCGAAACTCGAAACCCAAAACAAGAAACCTTAATCCAGAAAACCTAAACCCAAAACCCAAAACCCTAAACCCAAAATCCTAAACTAGAAATCCCAAACCTGAAACCCTAAACCTGATACCCTAAACTCGCGAACGAAATTTAAACCCGCGAACCCCCATAATCATGAAACCCCGTATAAAGACCCTAAAACCTAAACTTTGAAGCCAACTCAACCAAAAACACAGAAACGTTTAAACCTAAATCAAGAAACCTCAAACGCGCTAAACCCAAAACCATAAACCCAAAATCCGAAACAAGAAATCCTATACCCGAAACCAAAAAAATCCTAAATCAATCACTAACCTGTAACAGAAACCCTAAATTCAAAAATCTAAACCGAAACCCTAAAACCCGAAATCCAAAATGCTAAACCTGAAACCCTAATCTCAGAGAAGCCCTAAATCCGAACCCCTAAACCCTGAACCCGAAACGCTTAACCTGAAACTCCTAACTCCAAAACCCTATACCTCATAAACCCTAAATCCAAACCCTTAAACCGTAAACCAATAAACCCGTTAAACCATAAACCGTAAATCCTAAACCGCAAAACTCTAAATCCCCAAAACTCTAAACTCCAGACCTCCTAAACCTTGCTAATCCCCGACCTAACCCTAAACCCTAAACCCTAAACCCATCAGACTCTAATCTAACTCGAACCTTAAACGAAATCTAAATGCTAAACCTGAAACCCAAAATTAAAACCCTAAACACGAAACCCAAAAACTGAACCCTTAAACTCGAACCCTAGATCGCGAAACCTTAATCCTAAACCCTAAACCTGAACCTTAAACCCAAACTAACCTAAAACCCTATAACCTTGAAACCCTACTAAACCCCTAAACCTAAAAACTAAACCCTAAACCCAAAATTCCTTAAACCTTAAACCCTTTAAACCTAAACCCTAAACCCGAAAACTAAAATCCTAACGCGGAAACCCTAAAACCAAAATCGAACCCTTAACATGTAACCCTATTATTGGAACCCTAAACCCAAAACCCTAAACCCGAAACATAAACTCGAAACTTTAACTCGAAATCCTTAAACCCCAATCTAACTCGAACCCTAAACCGATCCTAATTCGAAACACTAAACCCTAAACCCGAAACGCTTAACCTGAAACCCTGAACCTGAAACTCTAATCATGAATCCCTAAACCCTAAACCCAAAAACAGAAACCTATACCTAGAACCAAAAACCCAAAATCCGAAACGCGAAAATCTAAACCCCAAACCTCAAACCCTAAACCTGAAACCCAAAACTCTAAACCCGATACCAAAACTGTAAACCTGAAACCCTAAACCTGAACCCTAACTTAAAACCCTATCCTGAAACCCTAACACGAAAACCTTTAACTCGAAACCCTAAAATTGAAACCTTAATGGTCGAACCCTAAACCAAATCCAGAAACTCGAAACTAAACGCAAAACCGTAAACCCAAAATCTTAAAAAAGAAATTCTATACCGGAACCCTAAACCCAAAACTCTAAACCTAAACACTAAAACTCGAAACTTTAACCAGAATCCTAAACCCTAAACCATAAACCGTAAACCCTAAACCCTAAACCCTAAACCTGAACCCTAAACCCAAACCTTATACTTGTATCCCGACACCCTAACCGTGAAACTCTAAAACTAAAACCTTAATCCTGAAACACTTAACTCCTACCCTAAACACGAAACCTAACTTGAAACCCTAAAAATGAAACCTTAATGTTAACCCTAAACCCGAAACCCAAAACCAAAACTCGAAACCCAAAACCATTAACCTTAACCTAAATTCAGAACTCTAAGTCGACACTCAAAACCCGAAACTCTAAACCTTAATACCCTAACTCGAAACCCAATCCTTACCTGAAACCCTATAATAGAGACCCGAAACCCTAAACCCAAAACCAGAAACTTAAACCTAAATCCGAGAAACGCATCATACTCGAACCCTAACCCAAAATCTAAACCAGAAATCTTAAACCTGAAATCTAAACTAAAACTTCTAAATCCAAAACCCTAAACCCGAAATCTGAAAATGCTAACTTTAAACCTAATCCTGAATCCTTATCGAAACCTAAACCCAAACATAGAAACCCTATACCTAGAAGAATAAACACAAAACCCGAAACTAATCCTAACCCGAAACTCGAAACCCTAAACATGAAACCTTATACTTTGAAACCCTAAATCAGAAACCCTTAATCCTGAAACCCTAAACCTAAAACCTTTAACCTAAATCCAGAAACCCTAAATCGGAAATCCTAAACCCTAAACTCGAAATCCTAAACCCAAAACCAAAACCCCTAAACCCTAAACCTTAAACCCTAAACCTCGAAAAACCAAAAATCCTAAAACCCGAACCTTAAACCGAATCCAGAACGCTTTAATCTGAAACCCTAATCTTGAAACCCTAAACATTAAACTCGAAACTTAAACCGAAATCCTAAACCCAAAAATCTAAATTCAAAATCCTAACCTGAATCCTAAATGCTAAACCTAAACCCTATTTCGAAACCCTAAAATCTGAAACCCAAAACCGAAACGCTTAACCCAAAAACCTTAAATCCGGAAAACCTAAACCCTAAACATAAACCCAAAATCTAAACTCGAAACCCTAAATCCAAAAAATGTAACTGGAACCCTTAAACCCGAAATCCTAAATGCTAAAACTGGAAATCCTAATCCCAAAAAACCCTAAACACGAAACCATAACATGAAACCCTAACTCGAAACCTAATTAGAAATCTGCTCCTGAAACCCTAAACCTGAAACCTTAAACTAAATCAGTAACCCCTAAACTCGAGCCCAACCCTTAACCCAAAATCCTAAACCATAACCCTAAACTGAAACCATAAAACGAAAAAGAAAATTCCTAAACCGAAACCCTAAACCGTAAAACCGAAATACGAAACCCTTAACCTGAACCACTTTATCTTGAAACCCTAACCTGAAACACTAAATCGGAACTTAAACTCGAAAATCCTAAACACAAAAATTCTAAACTCAAAACCTATACCCGAAATCTAATGCAACCTGAAACCCTTGATTCCAAAACCCCTAATCCCATTCATATAATAAAATAGAGTTATCAAAATAAGTAATTACACACACATGGTGTATATATATTAATATATATAAACATGTGTGTAGATATATTTATCACGTGTGTATATCACGTGATATACATATATATATATATATTTTTACATGTTGTAGATATATAACACGTGATATATTGTATTATATATATTAAATTTATTATTATATTCTTTGTATTTGTAATTTTAAGAAGTAATATAACATATACTACATAGGTATTAAATAAAGTAATAATTAATTTTTATTTAACAATTCTATTTATTATATATTTTTTTTTATGAAGTACAACTATAAAACGAATATAATAATAACATATAATAAAATAGAGTTGCCAAAATAAAGATATAATTAATATTTTATTTGATAATTCTATTTTCTTTAATTTTATTATTATCTTCGTTTTATAATTGTATTATTTCTTCCACTTGCTAACCCACAAAAGCCGCAAAAGTAACGTAAATAACCAAGGAAAAGATAAAATACCTCAAGCCATCTAGGAAAGCCAAAAGCAGCTCTTGGGATATAATCCGGTGCTTCTCCATCATTCTTGACAAAAGACCGGCCTTCACAAGTGATCTTCTATACAAACTTATCCTTTGTACGACATTGCATTCTTATTTTCTCATTTGATGTCATATAATGAATGAAAAATATACACAGACATGGATTCAAATGGCAGCATTAGATATTATAATATTATCAAACAAATATCAAGTATTCAAGGATATGAAAGCAAACCTTGTTGCCAATTGCACGTCCAAAACCACATGGGACTGCTTCAGCATCAATGTCCCCAACATGTTTTCTAAGATTCTTTCTTACCCTAATTGAGGAATGTCAACTCATAATATAAGATTCTTTAATGAGAGTGTTAAACAAAATTCCTAGACCAAATTCCTTTTTTTTATTTCAACTTTAAACTGGGTGACAGCATGAGAGGTCCTTAAACTTTTCAAAACCTGCCAACAGACTATTTTGTCCACCAACTGAACAAAATCATTCTTCGCATGATGTGCATGTGTTCATAAGTATACATGGCCTTTTTTCATTTATCTAAATAAATTTAAAATTAAAAATCAAATAATGTATTCCTTTTTAATTTAATTTCTATTTCTATTGTTGATAAGACAAGCTGAAGATACATAGGATTTTCCCTATTTTCCTAAAACTATATATATGCATCAAAGATCAACTTGCCTTAGACTCGTGTGCCTCTTGCTAAACTTCCACTCCACGTATTCTGTTTGACATGTGCCTCTTGCTAAACTTGCACTCCAAATACTCTGTTTCACTTTTACTTAGACCAAAACTATGTGGTTCCAATGTTTGTTTGCACTAAAATACTTCATAGACTTCACTCTCGGCTAAAACCCTAGTTTGACTATCTGTTTAAACTCCACTCTGCAAATTATGGGTGGGGCCAGATGTTCTTTTGGTAAGGACCAACCCATAATCATATCATGTCCGTATATTCTGATCTAATAGTGGTTCCTTCAAAATGGAACAAAGTCTAGGGGTCTATACATTTTTTCTTTTAAGTACAAGTCTAAACTATGTTTCGAACACAAAATCATCCAACAATTTATAAGGTAGTTTTACATATAAAGTAAATAAGGCTTCACATCAAACTTAATTTAATGTTCAAATGCATAATTAAGCATGTGAATAAAGTCTTATAATTTCTTTTGCAGCAGACATTGCAAGAAAACCAGCACCCATCTCCACCTCTTGCAAACCGACCACAACAATGCCAACGTCTGATACAACAGACCCCAACCACGACAAAATTGAATCTTGGAAAGCTCTACCTTGACCAACATTCCATGTGCCAATCAAAATTCTGATATTGTGTCTTCTTGTATAAGTTCCTTTGAGGTCAGCTCTGTTCTTATTATGTTGTCAACAGGGCCTGGGGATGCAATATTCCATCCGCGTATGCCGCCATGAGTTGCAAAGCTATACACAGAAACGTTACCAACAGCCAATTTAAGCACAAGACTATTATGAGCAACCCATCCTGCAATTATATTGCCTTCTAAGTCCAGTACTTGGATAATACCACTCACATAGCATACATACACCCGTGTTCCAAAATTGCAGAAGCATTGAACGGCACAAGGGTGGCGATTAAAATCCTGCAAACGGGTTCCACTGCCATCCCACTGCACAAGTAAGCCATTTGTACATCCACTCCAAATCATCCCATCACTTGTTTGCCCAAGGGCTTCTGTTGTTTTAGTATATTCAACAAATGCCCCAGCTACCTTGGTTGCAACTCGACGGACACCATCCGCAGCTCCCATTATTGCATTACGTGACCTCTACAGAAAATTCGAACTTTGGGACTCGTCTTTTGTTGAGTTGGAAACGAACTTTACCTTCATTTCGTCTTCCAATGCTTGATCCTGCTTACCGAAGACATGTCAGCTCGATTTTCTGGCTGACCGTCGATGTTAAATATTTTCAAAAGATCCTTTGAACAGGGATCCCTTTAAAAGGATGGATTGCAAGTTATTAATATATAAGTTGGAGTAGAAGGAAACACAAAGACTAAACTAAACTAGTAGCAGGAAAGTCCTTAACTTTTCATCACATATGATCTTTCGAAGGGTCAAATAGCTTGTTACTATTGCAGTACTCAATGATAATTGAAGCAACATCGTGTTTCGAAAGTTCTTTGGTTGTGTCTCTACTAATATCTTCAAGAAAATCAATGAGACTTCTTGAACCCCATCCTACATAATCCTTTTTCTTATCTCCAACTTTTCCTTTTATTGAATTTAGCTTTTCATGCACTTCTTCTTTCCACTCACCGATTGAACTCCTGATGTGTCATTGAGGTCTTCATAATCAGAAGGTTGAAAGTCACTTACATATCAAACTTCTTTTTTTTGACAGAATTCACTAATCAAATTGAGATAACATAACATAAAAAGCAAGATAAAAAAAATCAAACTTTACACTATTAGTCCCTCTATGACACATAGAGAAATGAATCACAAACCAAATCAACTAAAATAACATACAAAAATATAAAATAAAAAAACCATTTTCATAAAAAATCAAACTTTACACTATTGGTCCCTATATGAATCATAACATAAAAATGAATCACATAACAAAATCAAGTAAAATACCATATATAAAAAACCCACTTTCATAAAAAATAAAAATTTACCCAATTAGTAAGTCCCAACAAAACAAAATGAAGAGGACATTCAGAAAAAAGCTTACATTTTTTAGCATTGAAGAACATAAGAGCCTTATGGCGCAAGTGTATAATTATCAGGAGGAGGATGTTTATGATGATGACGAGGAACAGTTTTAACAATAAGAGTAACAAAACCAGCAACAAAATCAGCAAAAACAATTGTTCCAACAGTCCAAACGAAGATCTTGCGGCTAACAATGATTCAACCCAGATCTACATACTTCTTCTTCTGATTAGTGGGATCCAGTAACCAACTCTGTCGAGTTTCATCCAACGGACGTCACAAAGATGCTCTGTCAAGTTCCTGAATATTCCGGCTCCGAACTTCGTCGGTGGCTGACTCTGTGGCGTTGATCTCTAACGGACCACCCCATGGATCCCTACATTACATACTATTGAAGCTTATGACACAGAAACAAGATTGAAGTGAAGAGATGAGATGTGAGAAGAGTTCATTATTGATTGTGAATAAATGTGTTTCTCTCTCTCTCTACACTGTTTTATTTCTCTCTCTAGAAGTGGTGTGAGTTTGAACTGCGAATGAGCTAAGCTAATGAGTCCATTGTGCTTGTTGGTTTTTAACTGCCTCCTAACATTTAGATTGAGAATTATTATCTTTGTATTATCTCTTTCATTATGGTTGATTTAATTACTTAATAAATTTTGTATTTCGATAAAATAAAAAAACTGCTATAATAATAATAACTTTTTTATCAATAGTTAAAACAATAACTTACTTTATTATTTTATACGAACATCTTTAAAACAATATTTGAATTCATTCATTTCAGTTTGTTCATTATAAAATAGA
>PGTU02000412.1:0-13560 GCA_002896215.2 Cicer echinospermum | reverse complement strand
TCTGCACCAATTGCTTGGTTGCAGTAGCAGCCCCCTTTCTCCTTCTTTCATATGAAAAATAAGAAATTATATTAATATAGTAAGTGTAAGAGCAACTTCAATCTTTATTCGCTAAAAAAGAGAAGCTGGGTTCCGATAAGAGTAGTTTCATCTGGATTGGGTTAGTGTTAAGTGTACCTATGCTTCTTTCGATCTGCTTTCTAGTTATGAATTAGACTCGTCTTCAAGTTCAAGTTAATATCATAGATAAAGATCAGAAGTGAAGAAAGACAGAACGAATCTCTTATCGCCATCTTTATCTTTCTAGCAGTGCTCTCATTATCTTTAAATAATAATATAATAAAAATTATTTTTATTATATTATTATGCTCTTTGCTATCATAACCACTTCTACATTAAACTTGCAACCTTAATCCTAAGAAGACGGGGTAGGACTGGAGTCTGAGGGATCTCTTTCGAATGTGGTGTGCCCTTGGCCGGGGCCATTATACCAAAATAAGGATAGAAAGTGGTAGCTCTACGAAGGTTCCATCTACAGAGCAGGTGGAGAAGGTCGGCGGGCCTCATCCAAGTCCCTATCGGAGGTTCCATAAGGTACATTAACTTTCTTTGTTGGGAGGTGTAGACGCTTAAGCTGGGAACGGCAGTAAGGTCCCTATTGAGATTTTTAACTTCTTGCTTGCTTGTAAGGCTGTGGCAATAGGAGGTTGGAGCGATGCATGATGGCCGGGAAAAGACGTAGCGCTTTAGAGACATCGGGATTACACCCTTTTTTATATCCCTGTCACAGAGTTTGGCCAGAAAAAAGGTCACGCTTTGGCCTATCATGAGATAATGAGTTTATGCACGTGGTGGAGCGGGCAGTCTTATGCCCTGGTAATCAAAGAAATGAGTAAAACGGCCCAAATAGCCAAATCGGTAAAAATGGCAGAAGAGGCTTTTTATAAGTCCATTATGACGGTTCAGGAGGCTAGAACCGTTGACCTTGAGGATGAAGCATTGCGCTGCTTAAGGAAGAGTTCGCTTTTCTTTTGCCGTAGGAGTTGCCGGCAGGTCTACCCCCTCGGAGACGGGTAGATCATCAGTCTGACTACTAATCAGGCCAGCGGAAAGCAAGGCCCTTTCTCACCTGCAGCAAATGAGGAGGGAGGTTTTAAGTGACTTGACGAAGGATTGGAACTAGGCCAATGCCACATCTATTGCAGCAAAGAAAGAGGAAAGGGGCGAAGCGCTAGTTTGAATTGAAGTAGAGGAGATGCCATACGGTAGGAGGCAATAATTAAGCCGGAATGGAGCCTTGTTTATTAGGCTAGATCGATGTGATGTATATTTCTTGGCTCTAATCCTCGGGGCACCATATGGCATATCCTCTTTATAAAGAAGGTTGAATTAGCACACTGAAAATGGCTTTGTGTAATCTGGCAACTGCGTATTTGAGAAGAGTCTTTACTATGGATGGGGATATTCATAGAATCTTCCTCTATTTTTTTTGCATAGGATAGAAAGATGAAAGATAAAGACAAGTAAATGAAAGGCAAGTCACGGGATCAGAGGATTAGACCGATGTACCATAATAGTGCAGCAAGGAGGAGAGACTAAGCAATCAAAGGGATGCAAGCAAGTCAGCTGTTTCGGTACGAAAGCCTGACAGCAAGCATTCTCGATTGAAGCATGAAAGATACTTTTTTCGGGGTTGAATAAGAATAAAAAGAAATAAGTAGTGCTTTACTTAAAGTATGGATTAAAGCGGTTTTCTTGCTAATGAGATGAGGGGAAGAGCTGCTTTCGGTCTCGGTCCAAGGCATTCTCTCAAGTAGCAAACAAAGGCAAGACGGAAAAGCAGGTGTTGTCGGCCTTTCCGCTGCTATTGGTTTACCGCTACAGGATTCGCGCTCTCCAAGCAAGCATTAAGATCAGGCATGTAGGAAGTAGGGTAAAAAAGTAAGCATGAAGCTTTGACATTAGGTTTGTCTTCCTCTACCTTCTCTTGCTATTGGATTGAAGAGAAGGCCAAGAAAGAAGTGATTAAGAGCACTTTCGAAGTCAGTATCCGCTTTGCTTTATGGTCAATATCATATCCAGATCCACCTTAGTCAGAGTTGCATCAACTAATACGGAATATCCGGTGTTACAACCTATTCTCCGAATAGTTACCTTAGGTTAGACGGCTTCTTGGACGGAGCAAGTGAGGTGTAGCGTTAGGTGACCCGGAAGCCACGCGCGGCGGCCCCTCTTCTCCTCATCATATTAAAAGGGCGCAGGTGTGGATGAGTCTCCTTGAAAAGAGGAGCTCTAAACCCCCTGTTAGCTCACTTGGTCGTGTCCTGTCGAGACAGCTCCCAACCAGGACCAGGAAGGTTACATAAATTCTTGAAATGAACCTTACCCTGTTTGACAAGTTGTTCCGACTTAAGGCCATTAAGTGGCAGAAGATCCTGGAAGGTCTTCCACTACTTAATATGGTTCTTAATCGAGTCATCTTGGTAGTGACCGATGGTCTCAACAAAGAGCTCTGTGTCGGAGCGCACTTGTTTGCTAAGGAGGTGATCAGGCTTGTCCGGAAATCTGGTTTCTTGTTCACTGCGCTTTACTTAAATGTGCTGTGTCATTGCAGCAAGCTTATGCCCCGGAAAACAGGCCTCTTGCCTTTTCCTGTCTCGTTGACGAGGTCGGGGTATCCTAGGATTATCCCGTCTTTCCATCGTAGTAAAGTCGGAAAGATGAGACGTCCGACTTACTAGTGAAACTCTACTTATCATTCTTCACTCTTGCAAGGGCTATACCCTTAGCCAAGAGATTGACTAATAAACTAGTAGAATCAATAGTGACTCCGACGGACTCTGATCAGATGGTAGATGTCGTTAATGACATAACTGCCGACTGGGAGAGTCTAATTCGTACCTATGTACCTCGGATTGGCTCCATCCCCATGTGTCAGGGGATCACATGGAGTCCGTCTTGGAAGGCAGTCCCTTCTCGAGGGAGGAAGTCTGTCTGATAGGGCTTTAAGAGATAGGGACTGCCGCGGTAAGAAAGAGTCACTCAGTGAATCAGTGGATCACACACTTGTTGGAGACAGGGACACGCCTTACTATTGAAATAAATAAGTATAAAAGTGTTGGAAGGGTTAAGTCTGGGGACAACGGTAAACGTTAGGAATGGGATCTCCAAAGCCACCCGCCCTACTAAAAAAGTTCGCAACCAAGGGACATGCCGAACACCTACCTTTCCAACTAAGTCCAACGCGAGGACCCTTTAATTGACGATGCGTTCCGTCGTCAGCAAGCGGTGGCCGACAAGGCCCTTTTCCCTAAATCTCTTGGGAAGCGAAGCAGGCTTTCTGATTCTGAGAGAAAGATATAAATGGAAAGGCAAAGAGATAGGCAAACCAAATAAGGAATGTTTCAATCTTTACCTCTTTTTGTCAGCCGGCAATCATAGGGTAAGCCCATTTCATGGAGAAAGTTTACATGTTGGGCCAGGCTAGTTTGCTTCGATGGTAGGAGTCCACGCAGTGAGGCAGCCATTTCCAGTGACCTTTTTTTGGGGTTGGTTCTATACGAGGCAATCGAATATGGTCCCTGTTCGTCATTCGGAACAATCAATAGGCATTTAGGGATCCCCGATTGTAGATTGTAGTGAGGCTTTTGGTAGTCTATGCCTGTCTCTCAGCTTGTCTTATGTCCTATGGTTTGCATATGTTCTTTTATTCAAGGGCTGGCTTTTTATAATGAACTTATAATGAATAGCGTAAGAGCTAAATGATAAGGACTAAAGGCTTCTACATCTAGTATACAGGTCGTCCACGAGAGGATTGGGGAAGCGTCTAACTATTGGACCGACCATAAGACGCAAGTTTTTATGGCCAGTATAGGATATCTTTCTGTTGCCGGCTGGAAAAGAGAGAAGCACTAAGAAGGACGGACTATTTTGGGTTGGAATGTGCTTTCTTCCACATAGGCTAGCTTCCTGCCTGTGGCGGGAACAAGAACTTGAGATTCTTTATTCTATTGTAGATATATCTATATGTCTAATATAGAGAATACGAGTCACGCTCTCTCTTTTTTCGCCCTTCTTTCCCGCCTAGACTTGTCTCTTTAGTGGACTTGTCACAGCCTAAAACCCCTCTGTCTTTTTATGATTCGAATTAGTTTCAATTAGCCTTGATAAAGACCAAGACCCAGGGCATAGCGGAATGGAATTATTTTCCTCACCAAAGCTTCGATCATCGTGGAGTGGAATCACGTTGAGAGATGAGTGATCCACGCGAAACTAGCCAAGTGCAAAGTCTTAGCCGGGGACCCCTCCACAGCTAGGTTATTTATTTCCTATACCAAGCTTTTCGGCTGGGCTGGGCCTATTGCGAGCCCACGTCAGGTTTTCCAATTGACTTTGCTTGACCTTGTCTTCTAGTTGGTTGGCCGAATCATCTCTTCCACCGTAGTGGGAATGCTTTTGTCTGGCTGTTAGAACATATGAAAGACCGGCCCAGTTCGTATCAGGGCTTCTGTTTGTGGAAGCATGTAATCTTAAAAAAAAAATAATAACCTGTAGCTACGGCCGTCCTGAAACTTTTGCGGCATTTGCCCATGGCATGGGAATGAGCACAGCACCTATGTATGGGCATACCTCCCTATATTCTTTGCAAGAGACCATTCTCACAGTCGATGCTCCTTCTTGCTACAAGGCACCTTTGAAACTAGGAAGATTTCTTCTAGTAAGAGGCAGGGCAAGTCTAGCAGGGGCAAGCTAAACCTCTACTTCCACCGTCGCAGCCTAAATAACTCTAAAAGCTAGAGTATAGTTTACTCTAAAGTGCGCTTTGGCTTATTTATCGTTTAGTTGAAAATGTCACTTGCACAACTCTTCATAACAGCTCCTTCTATTGCCTAGTGCTTGCAAATGGGCAATTTAGGCATATCTGAGAACAGCCTTAATTTTATTCTTCAATATGCGCAAACCAAGACACCTACTCTTTTTATGTTTTAATGAAACACGCGAATTCTTTGAGATGCTAAAGAGGGACTGGGACTGGGCCAAAGGGATAAGTACATCCTGTTGATGTTGAGCATTCTATTCTTCTGCTCACTAAAGAATACTTACTTTGTTTATGAGCGAAGAATGCTTATTTCTCGCTTACTCGAGAGCTAACCTAGAATAAAGAGTCTTGACACGGCGTCAATATAGGCTTAGAAGAAAGGTCGCTATGCCTCGAAGAGTTATATGTAGCTGCTTCATAATCTCTTTTTATCCTCTGTAAGCTAGAAAGGATATATTCTTAGGTAGTGACTCAATAGCTCTCCCCTCTAGTTTTCCCCCAATCCTCTCCTGCTTTAATAGGCTTCAAGGGCTATTCATCTAGAAAACAGATCCATTAGCATTGTTTCCTTCTTTATTTTATATTTTTTGGTTGGAGCCATCTTATATGCTTCTTATGCCTTTGCAGTGCTGAACGTTTTGTTTTGGTAAGGACACGAGTGAACAAAGGAGAAGGTTAAACCGCTTACTAGTGGCGAAAGAGCTTCTATATCGAAGTTCCACATCTTTGTGACAAAGACGATGCTAGTCTTTTCGACGAATTACCTGTTGGAGGAATAGGAATACTTTAGGGACTTTTCTCTCGAGAGATGGGGCTTCCGCTCTTAGCAGCATTCCTCCTCAGATGGACAGAGCCTTATTAGTGATCAGTCCGCTAGTTTCCTGGAGTCCCACTCGGTCTTCTTCTTTTCCCTTTGCTCCTGGGGGATAAGTCTCATTCGATGTCGTCACCGATGCTTAAACATTTATTCTATCTTCAGTTTCGATTCGATCATTCTCTGCTTCATGAGGAGTGGTTTCCCAGCTAACAGGAAGCGGGATTTAAAATAGAGGTAATTTCTAAACTGGACCGAGATTGCCTATACACACCAATTGACGACACCATCCTGAATGAAACGAAGAATCGTTGCAAGAAGACCACCCGTGTAAATGGCAGAAATTGACAGCAGTAGACGAACCTGGGCTTGACATACAGCACCTCGCGGCTCCCTTTCAAGATGACATGCGGCTAAGCGGGGCGGAGGTGCCGATGGGTGGAGCGGCTGGCATGCTGCATCTAAGATTTTAGTTCCATGAGACTGAATAACATGGCCTGGCCTGAAAACAAGTTAAACTCACTTTGCTTAACAACAAGGCAGCAGAGCAGGACTGCTTCCCTCACCCTCACGCCGTCATCACAACATGGTTCGCACGCAGCGTTTATTTGACTCGCTTAGTCCATCGCTGCTTGGCCTACTTCAACCACTACAACTTCTGACGGTTCCCTTTGCAGCTAAAAGAATGCGATAGAACACCTTTTCTTACATCAGGAGATGAAAGCCGTCAAAGCAGGCAACAAGTCGACTATCCTCTTCACTTCCTCAAAAGTCTAAAAAAGCCCCTGAGTGCAATGGACCCATCCCCAAGGGACGAACGCCATTCAGTTATCTTTCAAAGAGCTTATTCGAGAACAACCTATTCTAAAAGCAACCTATTTGGAATTTTGAAAACAGCTTCTTTAGGATACTACTATTCTGCAGCGGTAATCTGCAAACAGAAAGGGACCACCGCTTACTCAAGCACTAGTACCGTCTAAGCATCCCACAGCTGATGATTTATTTCCTTCAAACCTTCCACCAGGAGGATGCAACTTATCTTTTCTATTCTTTGACAGATTACTTGCCCCAGGAATGCTTGCTGTCAGCAGTTAAGGGACAGAGGGAAGGTGACGAAGGTAATCCTACTACGGCACTAAGACTAATTCAGTCTATTTGGCTACTATTCCCACTGCTACTACTACAGCTACTGCTGTAAGGAAGGAATTCGGTTTAAAGCTTGTTGCGGGGAATCAGGTTTGAAATTGTTTACACTCCTTCTCTCCCTCTTTCCTGTGCTAGCAATCCGGTAATTCGGTAAAGAAGTCAAGCAGGAAGTCCAGTAAGCCAAGGAGAGATCCCGGGAAAGCCAAAGCTGTGCTTTCCTTACTTCTTCTTATACCCTTGCAGGCAAAACAAAATAATACATACCAATGCCTTATCTCGGCATTAGGAGTTCATAAAAAAGGTAAGAAGGAATGGCCAGATGTAAAGAGATGTCCCTGAGACTAGTGAAATCAGATAAGAAGGTAAAGGAGTAAGACTAGCAATTCGGGATAGAAGGACTCATTTTTCTTTCTTTCAAGGGAATAGGTAAAGAGGTCGATGTATGGTATGGCCACGAAAACGCACGAAAAATAGATACGTGAGGGGGCGAAACTCTTGATCCTGATCCCGAGGGGCGTCTCTAAATCAACATTTGAAACACCACATCTTTCTTTGTCCACACATGTCTAAATACCATAAACAAAGATTCTTTCTCAGAAAGATCTTTTTTATTTATATATAACCTTCACCGCATTGATGACTAAGAAGCTTAGATGAGACATTTCCCCAGAGGAGGTCCCGAGATGGCAAAGCTGGCTCAACGTATGCTCTAGCTCCAAGATGAAAGTTTGAGTTTGGCCCCTCTCTTAAGCAAAAAGCGTTGTTTCCGGGTCGAATAGGTCATTCGGAATGTGCCCAAGGAGTGACCGAAGAGCGCATGGGACTCTCAATAACGGGGGAATAAAAGACTCAGAGTGGTTCTCTGTGCTGTGCCCCTTTTTCCAGCCATCTAGGTTTTTGCTGAAGCACAAGCCATTCTAAGAGCGCATTCAAGCCTTAGCCTGAAAAAGGCTAAAGACTGTTGTGGAGAGTCCAGGGCGGTCCGGCGACCATTGCCCTTTTCTTTTGATGTTGCTATTTCCTTACATATAGAGGAATCGAGGAGATTCGTATAACGCCCAGAAAGAAGCTCGCAAGACCAGCGCCTTGCTACAATAACGAGTGCTAGTTCGTTCGATTATCTAGGGGATACCCGTCTACTTCGCTTCACCAAGCAGACCCCACGTACTTAATTGTCCGTCTGCTACTACGAACCGACCGCACAGGCCCATAACCTTCTCGACCGAAGCCATAAGTAGTATTTAACGCTTGATCGAAGCGGCAGTTACCAGGCCGGCCCAACTATCCCAGGCAGGCAGAAGGACGCAAAAAGCCAAATGTTACAGGGGCTTTGGGATTGCTCACCAGGAATGAGGCGGTAGCATTGGCGTGAATCGCTAATAAACGCAAACCATTTGATAATAAACCCTATCGAGTGTACGCTTTCGGTTAAGTGAAGGGATTAAGACCGAACCAGCTCACTAACGAAATTTCAGATCAGGGAATGTTACGCCGAAGCATATCTCGTTGGATGGATGTCGTTGCCCGCGAAGTGACTTTATGGGACTTTACAAAGCGGACTACTATCAGTAGTCTATGCCTTCCCTGGAAAAAGCGGTAGAACATACCTGATCTCAAAAGGAGAGGCCTGCTTTTTCGTGCGGAGTCTATAAGCAAAGAGGGGGTGCCATAACACTGAGATGCGTCCCAAGGTCGCCCAAGACAAGTACTGCAACTGAAGCCAGGGTATCTTACCCTAAAAGGCAGAGTTGGAATACTTTATTTATTGGTTAAAATCCATTCGTGAGATGGGAGTTGGATCTATATATAGGAAGAATTCTTCTGCAGCTGATCCAGCGTAAAAGATTCTCTTTCAACCGAGGGGCCATTAGTCAATCATGAAAAGGAAGAAGTTGTTTAGTCAAGAAGTATTTGGCTCCCCTTCCCGAAGTTGGTTTGGAGTTGGACCCAGTAAGCAGGAGTTGAACATCAGCGGATATTGATCGCTGCTACATTCCGCTGAAGAGATCTGTTGCCAGTTCTGATCGATGGGGATAGGCAATGAAGGCAGATCATTCCGGTTATCTGAGTTTCCCTCGACAATGCGGAGATTTTCTCAGATGCTCCTAGATCGGGTTTGAGGTGGGCATATCAATAAGGAGTAGCCAGTTCGATAATAACCGAACTAAGGAGAAAGAGAACACTCGACTAAGAAGTCAGTGTTGGAGAGGGGACTAAATCCCTCTCTTCTAGCCAATACCAGGGAAGACTTTCTTAACCAATTCAATAAATAAGCTAAAGAGGAAGTTACAGAAAGTACGAAGTGACATGAGAAGTCAACCTTCTTGCCAATGACTAAACCTATCTGCTCTATCTGGTATGAACTAGATGCCGAAAAAAGCCCCAACTGCTGAAAGAAGGATATCCATGAGAGAGTGCCGTAAGTCGAACGTTGAGTTACGGATGTGCTCCCATCTCTTTCTTAGGGCGGTGGAACTCGATAGGAAGGTTGAGAGGAAGATAAAATAGATCGACCTTAGACGGTAAGCTTATAATCTGGTTTCAATATTCAAGAGTGTTACGCAAACAGGGATATACACTTGGGTATCGAGACCGATAAACGGATTGAAAATGCAGCTCAGTTGAAGAAGAAAGACAGTTCTTCGGGAAAGAAAAGATCAATCGGTTAGGGTTAGAGATTTACTTTACTCGAAGTTAAGGGAGTTCAGGAAACCTACTTATTTTAATATGGAGTGATTACGGTACTACTCACGCCAAGGATAGAAAGACTGAAACAGAGTAGCTGGAAAGGAGTCTTTCTTGGGCTTTGGGGATTAGCTTTACTGACTAAGACGGAGATGAGGGCATACCTCGGAAATTATTTCATCACAAGAAAGTCAAGTTAGGAAAGAATGCAGCTCAGTCAAGAGATTCGGGTTAGGCGGAAATGGCATATCCAGGGCACGGCGCAGAGGATGTTCCGGTATTGTATAAGATAGGAACGGGAGTGAAAGAATGCATTGGAGTAAGTTACAATTGACATTGAAGAAGAACTTGAAGACTAGGCGCCAAAGACAAGGGCTCTTTCTCTAGTAGTGGACTAATCTTGATATTCCTAAAGCAGTAAGCGAAAGAAGAGGTTAGAACCAGCTCCACCGGCTAAAGGGACATGGACTCTTCAGAAGGCTCTGGTTTAATAACAGAATCAGAATCAGTAGCTTTAGGTATAGGGATTCCGGTTCTAACTAAACAATAAGGTAATGGGGTAGACCAATTCAACAAGATTCGAAGATGCTCTAGGTAGAGGTTCGAAGAGACTGAGCCAAGTAAAGAGAGAAATTGTCCGGGCAAAGAAAGCAAGCCCGGGAAGGCAAGGCATAGAGTCGCCCCCAAGATGAAAGGGGATTGGTGGCATCGGTGCCCTTCATTCATTGATATAAACCCTCGAGCTCTAACCCAAAGTTCTGCCCTCGACCATTAACGACGGGACAACAAACAAAGGACATTTAACCGAAGAGCACTAGACCAATAGACCCAGTTACACGCTAAGACGGAAATTTATTTTCGAGATGCAAAGTTAAAGTTAATGTCATAGTTGATAGCCTGCCCCGGGAGTTTAGTTTCGCCTTGTCACCTTACCTCTTGTAGGGACGCACTCCCTTGCTTCCAAGATGGGGGAAGTTCCCATCAACTGGTGGATCACTTTTCTTTAAAAGGCATTCTTTGGGTTCGTCTGAATGGGGCTTGCCAACACATTCCGACTAAACCTTCTCCACTACTGTTATGTGGGAAGTGCATTCTTTCCTTCTCATGGTCGCTCTCTGGGCTAAGATTTAGTGAACCTTTTGGGGGCTTGGCTTGGTCTTCTCTTATTCAAATGGAAAAAACCGAGTTTTGTGCTATCAAGAATAAGGAATAGCCTTTATTTTAGCTACATCAGTGGCAA
Organism: Cicer echinospermum; assembly: GCA_002896215.2. Taxonomy (NCBI): domain Eukaryota; kingdom Viridiplantae; phylum Streptophyta; class Magnoliopsida; order Fabales; family Fabaceae; genus Cicer; species Cicer echinospermum. The sequence goes on along the minus strand of PGTU02000412.1, from coordinate 2,856 downwards.
GGATTGCCTGGTATGAAAGAAAGGAGGGACCCTTTCTTGTTTCAATGTTTTTGCTTTAATCTTTCCTCATTTATTTATCCCTCGTGAGCAGTTACCGGACAAGGACGAAAAAACAATTTATTTAAATTAAATAAGGCTGGCTAAAGCGGGCAAGGTACTCGTCGATCCCAAAACAGGTATTTCGATTGACCTTGTACGAAATAGGAAGTCTTTATCTTCTCGTTCGTGAGCCATTAGTCCCTACTATATGGGGGCTCACTTCACTCAATCAATAGAATACTTTTTCCCTCCGGGGGTTCGGTTCCCTGCGGGGCAGTTACAGTCCGGCCCTGAAGAGCTAGAACATCCGGGATGGATGACGGGTCTCTCAATCAAGTCAAGTACTTTTATGTAACATGAGTCACATAAAATAACATAGTTTCAGTTGATCACTTAGGCAATTAGTTCTTAAGCTAGCGCATATGGCCTTTTAAGTTAAGAAATTTGGAACTATTAGGATATAGGATAGTTGACCCGGCCAATGATTGTCAAACTTGTTTTACAGTCATGAGGTCGCCCGAAGAGGAAACTGGCTGCTTCGTTTAGGTCTGGCAGAGGAGTTGGTATGGTGACGGTGACAACAACCTTTTATCATTTGAGAAGAAGTTTGTGAATTACGGTGACCCTTGATGTGACAAGCTGCTACAGTAGGTGTGAAAATTGAGGGGAATTCTATTGGCCTTGAAGGCCAGGTTACTTTGGGTAGTGTCAGTGACAATGGGTAGCTTAACATTACATGAGATGCGGTTGGAAGCGAGGCAGCATCTTCTATGTTTCACTCTAACGAAGTTTCTCTGGTGAGCTTAGATGACCCGAACATGACCAACTCAATTATCTCCGCCCTTTGCGGAGAGTTTCTTTTTTTCTAAAACAGTCCCGTCTTCGAACCGGAGGCACCCACTAGTAGTAGGAGAGCCCATAATTGAACCCGGGTAGGCGAGCGGGCTATAGTTACAGTTTCCGAGTTACTTAGCAGGTATTCCCAGCACGGTTATGCGGATCTCTCTCTGCTACACCAGGGAACGGTTAGATCCCGGAGCACTACAGGCTAACTTATTATTCGATATAATGAGAGGCACCTTATTGAACTAAACCCCTATCCCCCACTGGAAAATCTCCAGTTAAGTGATGAGTTCCGACCTCTGAAGCCCAATCCTTCGTCGTACGGAATGAGTAATGCTTGCTACAGGAAACAAAGCGCCCAAGAGATCTAGCTTCCTTTGAGGACCTGTTGCTAGCCCCATCATCATCCGAAGCTTTCTCACCGTCGGTCCCATGCGCACGACGGCCTATGAACTAGCTCTTCGTGTCCGCCGAACTGTACGATGGAGGGCGTTCAATTCGAGTCTTGAATCTTCCCTACCTCACTGATTGACTCCTCCGGGAAATGTCGAATAGTAGGGACAGCGGAAGGGTGAGATTCTTTCTTTTAGGCGGATGGAGGGGCAATTCCATTCTAACGCTACTGTTAATGGCCGAGCCTCCTCTTCTTCTTGCTGCCTTACTTGCGAGACTTTATACTTTCTACAGCAAGAAAAGTGCTTGCATATAGTGGAAGGGCTTTTGCACATGAAGAAGAAAAGGAAGAAGAAGCTGTTGAGTCAGATGTGGCATTATACTTTTTTCAAATAGAATCCCTTAAGCAATTCCTGTAAAGCTATCGTCATTACCATCGTTGCTATTTGAGCTGTTAGCGCAATTGAAGGAGAAGATGCTCTGACTTTGGTTTTCAGGAAGCTAGGGAGTCTTTGGTACTTCCAACCAATGAGAGTCATTTCACCGATAACCGATTTGAGGAATAAGACCCCAACACCTCTATCGATTGACTATCTTGATGCGGAGGGGCCGCTTCTTCATGAACCAAAAGTTATAGTTTTCCTAAACCAACAGATCCTCTTTCTCACAGCATTTTCGGAGCAGGCTCAGTGCTTTCTTTAGCCTTGGGATAAATCGATTCGGTAGTGAGAATCGATTGAGACTTAATCATACCTGAGCCTTCTCTGACCTTCTTTGTCTGGGCAGTTAGCTATAAAAAAAAGCAATAAATGAGAGCTAGAACTAATGCCACGCCACGGTCTATGTCTTTTGACAAAACTTTAAAGAGAGAACTCTAGGATGATCATCTGGTAGGTCGTCAAGGGTCTCAATAGGAATCTAGTTGGAAATCTGGTCTGTCTGTCAAGAAAGAAAGCTCTAGTTCAATTCAAATAGGTCAAGCGAAGGAGGACATATAATATTAGTATTGAAAGAGACGTCGGGCTTAAGAAAAGAAAAGCAGGTTTCGGAGCTTAGATCCGGGTACACACCTGGAACAGGCCTAGGAAAGAGAGACAACGGAATCATAAAACCTATTCGTCATAAAGATCTAGAAAGCAGGGAAAGGGGGCTTCTCCTCACAAGAATACACGGAATAGATAGACGCTAAACGATTCCAATCTTAAGGATAAGTTTCAAGCATAGACGCCTTATCCACCCACAATTGGACTCAACAATATCTTTTTTCATAAGAAAGGGAACAGGGGACTTAGGGTTTCAGCGTGCCAAATCCAATCCCTTCTCCCGTAGAGTACCTGTATCCTGTCTTTCTGGCATATCTCTCTTTTTGTGCCTATACATCTGATAATGGATGCCCATTCCCGGGATTGCTGCCATGATATGGAATAGAATAGCGGACTTTCTTTCTGAGGTGTGGTCTATCCGAATAGCTAGAAGCAGAGCGATAAGAAGAAGAGCGGTGGGTTTCCAAGAACCGGAGATGGTGTTATCTATATACGGAACAGCACGAACTATCCTTGCCCTTTCGATTGAGGGTCTTCA
>PGTU02000411.1:0-13631 GCA_002896215.2 Cicer echinospermum | reverse complement strand
ATACTCCTAGCCTGGCAAGCCTACCAACTAACTTAACAATTAAACACTAAATCGTTCCATAACCATTTCAAAAATATATATATATACTTTTCCTCGAAATTTCGACAGAGTATCCTCTGTAACTTCAACATTCCCAAATTTATAAAATCCCTGTTAAATTCTCAATTCAGTCACAATTCAAAGAACATAATCTAATCGTTTAATACACTTTCCAAAAACTTCTAAACTCCAAAATAGCTGCAATTTACATAGACTCAACAGACGTTACAAAAAAAGGGTCCTCGATCAAAGAGGCCTACCAAAAAGAAATATATTGAGACTTGGATCAAATAACAATTTGCTACTCAGCTGCCTGCGAATCTGAAAAAAATAAGCAACATAAAGGGGTAAGTCACAAAGACTTAGTGAGGAGACAACAACCACCATCAATTAGAAGGGAAACACAAAAAGGCACGAATAACTGTTTTACAATCGGGCAAAAATTATGTTACACAATATTACTTAATAATCTAGAAAAAATGCTAAATTTAAATATATACACATATATGGTCATTAAACTTATAATGTAATCGCTTGACAAAAATATTATAAAAAAAAATCCAGTTAATATCGAAACGAAATCAAAATGAACAACCTTAAAATCATTATAAAAATCAAACAAGTAACAATCCAAATTTGTAGAACCAAGAGGCGGCTTTATCTCATTGATAGCCCTTTCCTCCTAAGGGTGGCCTTTCCCTTAGGGGCGGCTCCATCTAACGAATGGCTCTCTCCTCTCAATCCCGCAACGCATCATCACGTATCAATTAAGGAGCTTACATCGTGTTGATAGCCCTCTCCTCCTACAGATGACATTTCTCATAGGGGCGGCTTCATCTAACGGGTAACTTTTCCTAATCAACACGAGGTAACTAGGTGCACCTAACGCAGTTAACAATTTAATAACAATAACACTGATTTCTCAAAATGCGCATTTAAAATCATTTCATCGTAATTCATGAAAAAAAACACATATTCAAATCGCATAACAATTCAAGCATTTAAATTACTTTACTGCCATACGTAAATAAAAATAATAAAACATATATATAACAACGACCCCGTTAAGATTTAAATAATTGAATAAATTGAGATAAAATTTCAAAGGTTGTGTTCCCAAATTTTTCAATAAAATACTTTAATATAGAAAACAACAAAATAAATAATAATTAGCATTATAAAAATATGTGACGGCATGATTCGTCGTCAACTCACAACTATGGAGACATCGTCTAAGTTTGCTCTTCAACAACTCTCAAAGTAGCCGGCCAGGTCTCAACTGACAAAATCATGAGTGATCAAAAAATATTTTCAAGACTTTAGAAAAAATTATTCTAAAGTTTAGCTAACTTCTAGGGAAAACCCTAAAAATCGTTTAAATATACCCTAAGCGACCAAAATTAAGATTTTTTAAATAAACGTACATTTTTCTGATGAATTCATACTAGGTTAGAGTTGTGCATTACCTCAATGTCTCAATCAACAACTCTCAAGAGATGGGATACCCTTTTTACTCCTTAGAACACAAACCCAACCTAAAAACCCCAAGCAAAGAATTTGTAAAGATTTTGAAGAAATAGCTTAGTGGGTGTTAAATCCCTTTCAAGGGTTGATGGTTTGAGTAATAGAGTGAGAAGAAGCAAGGAGAGGGAATGATAAGGAAGAAGAGAAAAGAAAAAAAAGAAAAATGGGAGTAGGGTTGCTGAGAGGAAGAGAAGGAAGAAGCGGGGAAAGTGAAATGAAAGAAAAGGGAAAAGTTGGTTTTATTATTATTATTATTATATTATTATATATTATTATCTAATTATTATTATTATTTATATTATTATTTAATTATTTATTATTATATATATTTTCATTTATAAAGGACACGGACGTGTCAGGTACATCACATATTGGTGGCAATTAAAGAATCAAAGGACCTTGTTAAGTTGAAGATGGACGATTTGCAAGCCCTCAGGCCCAAGGTAGCAAGAAGACCAACCAATGTGATATGAAGCACAAGAAAGGCAAAGGTAAATCCAAGTGGTACAAAAAATATGATTCTGATGAAGAGACTGATGATTGTGATGAAGGGGTTGGAAGTTCAAGAAATCAGAACAGAAGTGATAACAGCAGCAAGAACTCAAATGCAAGAAGAAATTCAACAAGAAGGGAATCCAATGTTACAATTGTCAAAAATGGGGCACTTTTCAAATGAATGCAAATCCAAAAAAGTCCAAAGAGATGATGATGAAGCTCAAATGAAACTGAGGATTCAGATTCAGATGATGTTTTATTGATGGCCACCACAAACGGAGAATATTCTCTATTTTCAGACAAAGTGTTGTTGATGGCACTACAAACCAAGAACGTTCTGGAAAAGTGTTAAAAACTGAAGAACGTTCTTCGTCTCAGTTTTGGTTTCCTGATACTGGTTGCCCGAATCACATGACTGGCCACATAGATTGGTTTGTAAGCATTGATGAGAAGGTAAAAAGAGAGATCAGATTTGCAGATAATAGCAATGTAACTATAGAGGAGTAGGAAACGTGTTGATTCAAAGGAGAGATGGCAAGCAATATTTTATATGTGATGTGTTGTATGTGCCAAGAATGAAGAACAATTGTTAAGTCTTGGACAACTACTTGAAAAGGAATATTCAATGAAGATGAAGCATGGTGAAATAAAGATGTTTGATAGTACAAATAGGTTTGTATTGAAGGCACCATTATCCAAAAATAGAACCCAACTGTTCAACCTCGCACAGCTTGTAAAACTACCACTCAATGGGAAAATTGTCAACCGCAGAGTGAGAGAAAAAGTTGTTGTAGGCGATGTTCAACAAGAAAACAAAGATGTTAATGTTCCTGTCACTCTTACTATTGTGCCAAGAAGCATGAGAAGGGTTCCTATAGTTTCTACTCGCAAAAAGAAGGAAGTAATTAGGCTGGATGATGTTAGTGATGATGTAAGAGTGAGTCCAAGGAAAGCCAGTAGATGCAGCTAGGAATCATGTTGCGGCTCCTAGCAATAGAGCAAGAATTGTTGTACGTTCGTCTTGCAACAAGGACTGATTTGCAGCCGTTGGATGGATTGTCGAAAGATGACATGAAGTTGGTAACAAAGATGAAATGAAGCATTGAAGACTGCATTGGTCAAGGCGGCAAGGGGAAAAAAGCTGATGTGTTGTTAACCATGAGTGCCTTGATTGAAAAGGCATGATTTCAGTGAAAATGCAGCTTGTGAGAGATTGTTGAATCAGAGAGTGGAGATAAAGATGAAGTCTAAGAAAATCAATGAATGTTTGAACAGATCAACAAAGTGCATGACACTGTGCTATCGGTGTGGTGAAGAAGATATTTGCTCGAGAATGCACAAGACATCTAAGTGTTCATAGAAAGAGCAAACATTAGAAACAAGATTTCACTTCTTAAGATATCAAGTGATGAAAGAAGAATGAACTAGAGCACTGCACTATCAATGATCGGAAGACATACATCCTAACTAAAAGATTGAAGAGGGTGAAGTTCAAATAGATAAGGAACAATCTTTTATTAATGTCAATTGAATCACTTTGAATTAGGGGCATGTTGGATGTAATTCAAATTGATTGCAATTAGTTAGTTAGAATATGGTTAGAAGTTAGTTAGAATATAGTTAGAAGTTTGTTAAGTTTGTTGTAACTGATTAAGTAGAAAATTGTTTCTATAAAATCTTCAAAACCAAGAACAATTTGTAATGCTTAACATATCATTCTCCAGACTGTCCAGATTGATAATCAATCTTCGTTTTTCTGACTTTCTATTTTTCTTCTCTTTTTCTTCTCAATTTCAATTCCTCTCAACTATACAACATGTTCCAACACAAGTAACCAAACATTTTTGAAACAGAAACGTTGAGGAGTGCATCAGACAATAGGCCATGGCTCTAGAGTAAGAAGGATAAAAGAGTAGTAAGAGGTTAGAGCAGTCACGTTTTTTAGTTGAACTTGAGAAAAAAGATCCAACCATGATGTAGTTGAACAACATATCAAAGTCTCTGATAGAAAGAAAACATGTGTGATTGTTAGAATAATCATTGTCCAATCCAAGACACTTCCAACTTTGAATAATCATTGTCCTCCAAAGATCTTTATCAGGGTCGACCAATAAAAAAAGTGTTGGAAATGATGATGTTTTTAAATGGAAGTTTGTTGAAAATAATGATGACATTTATGTGAGCTAGTGTTGGCTTTGGCTTTGGCCTTGCTCACCTTTTATCTCATTTTTATTGTGGGAAAAAGGGTCATATGGCACGAAAGTGTGCGGCCTCACGGCCTGGTCCGGCCCGGCTTTGGCTTTGGCTTTGGCTACGTGGTGTATTAATTTTTAACATATGAAAATTATTTATTTATTTATTTAAATGAATGTGTGTTGTGTTCCCTCTTTTCTCTAATTGATGTGTTAATTACGTAATTGCCCTCCACCAAGTCAACATTCAACATTTGATCCAATCAGTTCCTTGCCCCTCGATTACGCACTTCAGTTTTTGTTGGTCAAAAATCCTAATCACTGATCTTGTGTATCTGTTAAGTCAACAAAACGTGGCACACGTTTGGTGGTCAAACAAATCGTGGCACACGTTTCTTGGTCAAATCCTAAATATCAGAACACACATTTGGTGAATCAGACCTAATGGATCGCACTTTTCTCTCTGATCCAGTTATGAATTTTTATCTATAAATACAATGTTCTCCTCAGTTGAAAAAAGCACACCAAAAGTTCTTCGTATCTGAGGCTTTTCTTACTTCTCATTTTCCTTACTCCCTTCTTCTATTTCTTTTGAATGGTCTTAGTGTCATATTACGACTGGTGTAGTCATCAGATTGTCATATTGTGGGTGTAATTCTAGAACGGTTTTCTTACAGTGAAATAGAACTTGATTCAGTGTTCTGGGTTGTTTTATCATAGGGACTTCGTGGTTGATAGTCTGCCTTGCACCTTTCGGAAAGTACCCTCGAAACGTCTTAAAGAGAGCGACCTAGTCCGCGACTCAACCAGTAATATTGTCGGTGGCATAAATTGTTTTTTTTAAGTTTTTGAAATTCAAAAATAAGCAAAAAGGGTTATGATTTTTGTGTTTGTTGAACTACACACTCGAGTTCTTCTTTTGTGCCACATCTTGGGCATGTGTTATAGTTGATGCTGGAGATAGTGTTGACAATCTTTGATGGTACATTAGATGCAGTTCCACTGTTTTCTTGTCTTATCTTTTTTTAATTTTCTCCACTAAGTCCTCATATACATCATTAGTTGGCATAATTGTAGTAAACCGCTGTCACGCCCTCCTAAATTTTTTTCCAAACAAAGTTGTCGAGTTTTGATAGTAACACACATTGAATGACATAGTAACCACCTATATTGATAGCTCACGGCGAATATTGAGACTAGAGCTGTCAATTTGACACAACCCCTTAATTATTGGCTTCATCCCAACATGTTGGAGGGGCCAAAAAAATTATAATTTAACAGGTCTTCAAAAAAGAAAGCCCCCAACATTAAAAGCCCCCTAAAATTGTATGGGCTTAGTGGGCATATAGCCACTTTTTTCAAAAAAAATTCGATTTTTTTTAAATTTGACAAAATTTTTTTTTTCACCGATAAAAAATTTCAATATTTTTTTATTCGTGAAAAAAGATTGATTTTTTTCAAGAATTTTTTTATTTTTCTCACAAATTTAAAAAATATATATATTTTAAATTTTTCAGAAAGAAATCTCTCAAATTAACAAAATATTTTGAGGCCTATAAGTCCTTGAGCCTCCTCCCTTAAACCCCATGAATATAGTAGGCCGAAGCTTTAAAAAAATTATTTCTAATAAGGGACTAGTAGTTATAGGCTTAATAAAAAATTTCAAATAAAGCCTTGGAACTGAAGGCTTTTTTTGAACTTTAATTAAGACTCTAAGAATTGTCATCAATGCAATAAATGCCACCACCACTGATCCTTGGTGGTACCCCTCCTTCAATTTATGACCTCATCCTCTTTGTGCCATCATCAACTTCCATGGCACAAGGATATCACAGTGGTCCTCAAATATGCCCTAGCATACCACAAAGATAACAAAATTTATCAACCTCTATATTTGAAATGTAACATATTTTTTTGCCTATTTTGCCGGTTTCCTTATTTCAATCGTTTTATGGTTGTCGAATGTGATCAAGACTCAAATGTGCATTATTGTATCCATATGGGTGTAGAGTTATTCTTTACATCATATTTTAGAAAATTCCCTTCTCCAATGAAACAAGTCAAAAAACTCTTCCCCATTGATTCAAACATGTAGCCTTTTGGAATATTATGAACCTGCACCTAATAAGAATTGCATATAAGGACCTCGGATGGTATTTGGCTCTCTTGAAAAATCCAAGGATAAGGAGTGGTTATGAAAAAGACTTTTTCAATACCCTTTGTGCACATCAAATGGGTGGTAAAAACTACAACACAAACATATCTGAATATGTTTTCTTCTTCTCTTTAACCTTCACTCTCTTACGGGATGTCAACAACCCCATACCATTTGCTCTTCCTTCAATGATTGTGGACATGTAGAGGTCCCGATTAGTGAGAAAACAACCCCTCTAGACACAATGATGGATCTTGGTTTGTTGATTTTTTATAAGGTCTCCATCCAAGTTCAATTTCCTAATCTTTTATTCATGGTAATGATAATCATTCATGACAATATAGTATTCAAACACTCATGCAATGAGAGCCTTCTCACTCAGATGACATTATGGCATTCTTCCTCTCGTGATACAATCGCAAATGATGTGAAAAATTAGGGTTCAACAATATTAGAGATAGATGTAGATTCCATTTCCTTTCTTCTCTCTATATATTGACCATATACGTTTTTTTCTTAAGATTAGTGTTAAATCTCAACTAATCAATTTAAAAAAAATAAAAACAGTACACCGATAAAAAACGATTTGTAGCATGAATGTTGCTTGGGAAAAATAATTCTCACCAATTTATTTTATTTTTCAAGACCTAAAAGTTGAATTTTGTTTTTATGAGACCAAACTAAATTGTTAAGATTTTTTTTCAAATATAAAAATAAGTATTTACTCTAAAATAACAAATAATAAGATCAAATTTCTCTTTTGGCACCACTTTGTTTTGCTGAGAAGGTATTCCCTGTGTTGGGCACATAGGTATAAAATATAGAATTTTGATATGATGATAATCCATACTACATATACTACAAAACTCTAAGTAGTTAATCTCATATGGCACATCGCGGCAAAAAACCAAAAAATAAGATAGTGAGGACAGTGGGTTGCATGATAACCAACATGAGCCACTACTTTTTTAGAGAAATTATATGAATAAACTATATAAACTTATATTTATATCTTACAATGACTCAAACTTATTAAATATTTATAAATACCAATTCAAACCCACTTAATCTTAATCAAAAAGTATTATATAATACCAACATAATGTTAAGGACAATAACGATAAATATAAAAATAGAGGGAGTTAAAACTTAGGAAAAACAGAAGAAAAACAAAATGAAAGCAAGAAATGAGAAAGTAAAAAAAGAGACAACTAAGAAAAACAAAAACAAAGGAAGGAAGCGAAGAGTAAAAAAGAAAAAGAAGGAAGGAAGGAAAGGAAGAAGAAAGAAAGAACTGGGTATGAGCGACTGATAAGGTGGACAGCGCTGCGGATTTGCAAGAAATGATGGGAATATTCGCAAAAAACTGAGTGATAATGAGTGTTCCAAGGAGATAAGAACAATGGAATTAGTGTTAAGAGCAAAAATCCTAAAATACCCCTATAGATGTTTTTAAAATTTAAGCGCAAATTTAGTTTTTTCTGAAAAATAATACATTCACTTTTTGGGCCACGAGAAACACGCGAATCAGACACAACACATGACCCTCAATCACGGCCAGAACAACCACTTTCATGTTTCGCGCTGCAGAGCACTGTCATCACAGCCAGGCACTGCGCTATGCCGCTCTAGCGCGATTTCGCCATGAACCGGCACGATTGACTACCAAAATGATTAGTTTTCAAAGTCTCCTAGAATACATCTACCAAAATGTATTCTTGGTTGCCATCATTCATTTCTCCATTTTCCTTCTCTGTCTTGCATTTTGCCTTAAAAACACAAAATTGTTAAGTTCTGAGTTTGGTATGTATTTATCTGTCCTAGTTCTTCTAATGTTTTATCCAGTTGAAAAAATTAGCAAAGGATAGAGAAAGGAAAGAAAATTTTCATGATAACAAAGTAACGACCTATACAGAATAATGAATGATTTCCAACACATTAGCCAATAATACCTCTGAATAATCAATATGCATGACATCATAGTTCGTTTGGCGACGTCCAGAGAAAAGGACACTAAACCCTAACAGAGAAGACGTGTGCAGCCATCATCTTCACTTGAGCCCCACTACTGAAGTGAGAGCATAACTTTGCTTCAGTCATATTGGAAACCTATTCTTTCTGCTGCTTCTTGACATACCCGCTAATCTTCTAATGAATGTCTTCCACTTAGGACCTGCCAATCACTTCTGAAACCTCCTTTATCTTCCTCAACTTGCATCTCCACCACAAGTCTTCCTTTTGCTCTAGTAGGCCCTTTACCTTCCTCATGGCCTTCCCACCATCTAAACCCCTAAAAACATGAAAGCACCCATACCCACATCCGCTAGCCTCTTGGTGATCACTGAAATCTTCTCCATTGTGTTCCACTGCTTCAACCAATGGCCTTCCCACAAAACAGCCATATTTGCAGAGAAAGAATATAAAGTTTTGGAGTTAGAGTTGAGGGCTTTATTTATACATATACTTTTCATAGGTGATGATCATTAAAGAGGATAGATTATGCAAAGGAGACAATGACAGGAAAAATGATAGCTACAACTTGTCTTTGCCACTATCTTCAACCAAGATAATAATAATAATATAAATTATAATAATAATATAATAATAATAAAATAATAATAATAATAATAATAATAATAATAATAATAATAAATATAATTTTTTAAACAATTAATATAAAGGGATCCTATTGAAGTTTGGAAATGCAACCCAACAATTGTTCACGCTATGTTTCTGGCAAATGGCAATTTCATATTGCCAAGTCGGTCGCTCCAATACACGCAACACAATTTAATATTAGAAAGTAAAATATGAAAATGATATAATATAAGGATTCCATTTCAGAAGGATAAAGCCAGACTCCAACGGTACGCTGTGTCCGCTCAGCTGTTGGTGGCTCCACATAATTGATGGTCTTAACCAAGGAAATTTAATTTGCAGGGCCGGCCATAAATTCGAACCCAGTAGTGGTATTTGTTAAAGAAAAGAAATAGTGTGTATTAGCACAGCAAATACCCCCACTTGAAAACATGGAACGGACTAGCACAGCAAAACACAGTTAATAACTTAAAGTTGCCTACTACTCTTTACAATATCCATTTTACCAAGTACTGTAAAAACTTCAGACAATACGACTAACGTTTTTCTTTCTTTTTTTCTTTTTCCTTTTCTTTTTTAAGTAAAGCACTAAAAATCACATGATGTCGGTGAGGTTGGGTGTATTACATAATAGACGACCTGACACTTATAACAACCATAGGCTACCTTCTGACACTTACAAGACACTTCCTAAGGCATTATATTGCAACAATGCAGTGGATCCTCCTAACAGGATGGAAACACAAACCATAGACAGATATGAAACTGAGCATCCTGCTCCAGCATAGAAGGATTTATTTCTGCACTTGATTCTGAGATGAGTGGGTTGCTGCTCGTTGATTTTGTCCTTTGGAGAGATTCTTGGCTGCCATGGATCCAGTAAATTCATTGGCAACCTCTGGTTAAATGAAGGTCTTTCTGATGCTCTGATGACCAGCACCTCTCCATCACCACTCTCCATTCTGGATCACAGATTCTGAACTAAGAGGCCGCAAAGTGTTGTTCCAACAATGCCACCTGAATAATGATTTGGATAAACTGACAGCTCAATAACCAAAAGCTAATATAAGACGCAGACTCTACAGTAAGGATTCAGCCTTCGGATTACCTATGATTGCCCCATAGTGCAAATCAGCATACGCTTTCTCCAGTGAGGAGTTCCCACATGACAATACCAAATGAAAAACGTCAACCTGAAAGAACAGAATATTAGACCAAAAACTTAGTTAGAGATAACCAAATGTGCAGGAAGCATTTGAAAAATAATCACGTTTGAAATGAGTTAAATAAACCTTCTCTGAAACAAGCGCCTACTACTCCCATTCAGCAGTTCAGGTGCCATCCAAGTAGGTCCTCTCACACCACAGATATTAGAGTCTGGCATTGTACTTTCGACAGACCCAAGTCACCCAACCTGGTATCAAAGCAATGTGTAAATAACTGAGATATGGAACAAAATATTTTTCAGTTGCTTTTCACTAAAAAATAGAACCCTTTTGATCATGAAAGGAAGTACTATACTGTTCCGAAAAGAAGAAAGGAAGTACTTAGACTCTAAAAACCAGTTAAGAACACATTAAAAAAGATGGGGCTTAATGTGCAGAGTATAGCTATTCCAAATCATTATTAGATCATACTGTCAATTGCATGTGTAAACAAAAAAAATTAAGGATGAGGTCGTTGGCCCGTGTCGACCATATTGAACCAGTAAGACTAACCAATTGCAGGTATGGTCAGTTAACTAACAAATGACACTATAAACATCAACTCAAATTTCCTCATCTAAGTTTCATGTTAGCCAGCATCATGTGACATTTACAATGATCCCATTCAGTAATAAATCTTCAGTAGCCTGCTAAGTCACTTCCATCGTAGTTTAGGCGTACATAGTCAGCTAAGAACAATCTCAATAAATCCCACAAAAACCTAGTATTATTCGTTGGTAGATTAATGAGGCATTCCAGGTGTGGATGATCTCTCGCGAAGCAATGCTATTAAAACTTGAACTGGTCTTCAACTTGATCAGGTATATTGAACTGCACATGAGCCCGTGTATAGCTCTCCACATAGAAGTGTTTCTTTGATCCCACAAAAACATTTTTTTTACAGAACAGTATTTGTTTTAATATAATGTCAAGTAACCCAGCAATGTAAATAATATATTTGAATATATGTATGCATTAATTACTTTGTGCCTTTGTAAAATAAAAAGTTACTTTGTGCCATTGTGTGCTTTTGTACATTGCATATGCCATATACATTTAAAAAAAAATCAAAGCATAAGGCTTTCTCACTATTCAGATTCTTCATGAGAGGAAGCTGGATTAAAAATGATAGGGAAAAAATCCCCCCTTTTCACCTTTACTTTTGACCCTCTCTTCATTCCTTTTCTTTCAATCCTCCATAATGGTATTTGTCACTTCGCATCCTCCACCACCACCGCCTCTACCGCCTGCACCCTTGGTGCTTTTACCCAAAATTCTCTGCCACCTTCATCAACATTCTCATCACTGCTCACCACTCGACTGTTAGGTTCTTTTGAAAGAAGTTAGTAGCAAAAGGGCTTTATTTAATAAAGAAAGGATAGCAAGAGCGGATATGCTCTTTAAGGGCGAATGCACCCTTCAACCGGAATTCCACTTGATGAAAACTTCTAAGTTTGACAAAAGAGAACCTTGATTTATAGGCTCTCTGTATAATAGGATAAAAAGGAAAAAGATCAAACAGCCCTAACCTAGGAAATAGGAAAACAGAAACAGAAAGTACTAACAAACCTAAAACAGAAAATTAAAATAACTAACAGACCTACAAAAGCTTCTACCTTCTAACTAACTAATTACCCCCATTAATAAATTTCTAACTTCTAGAACTAGTTCAATGAATCTGCTAGAACTAATTCAACTCATCTGAGCCCTAACATCGACACATTCCCCATCGTCAATGTCTAGTATCCTCCACTGTTTTCGCCGCTCAACACCACCTCCATTGCACATCACCTGTCATCACTACCAGGACCACTCAAAACCCAATTGTTGTTGTCAGAAACCCTCCACTATCTCTGTGCTACTTGACACCACCAACATTGCCTAGCAGCACTTGTTTGTCACTACCAGTGCCTCTGCCACAAGGAACCCTCTAAAAAATGATGAGTTTGCTTGAAGTACAGAGGCTCAGAAAGCTTTTGACGCCCTTAAAAGAGAAATGGCTGAACAACCAATACTCTTAGTACATGACTTAAGTAAAACATTTAACATTGAGACAATGCTTCTAACAAAGGTTTGGGCACAGTTCAAATGCAAGAAGGGAGGCCACTAACTTTCCTAAGCCATCCTTTTCCAGTGTCTTTATTGTAGCCTATGTTATTCCATTTGTCAATACAAGTATCACATGTTCCGTGGGAAATTCGAGGTTATTAATAATTTTTCTAACACGCCCTTGAACCCCACAAGCCACCTAATAGAAAGGTAATTTTACATTAGACGTAGGATATAATTACAGGAATCTATCTAGTGAATTATCTTGTTTGTATCAAACATTGGATATAATAGGATCTTATCCAACTCATCCTGTTATTTTATGTATATCACTATCTGATCATGGCCACCAAACAAGTCCTTAACTCTACGTGGCCATTTCTATGATATACAAACGAACTCTTGTATGTTGTTGTATACATTAAGGTTCATCCTAAAATCATTGGTGAATGCTAATAAATATCCAATATACAATGTAATGAAAAATCTGAACTTACAAGACTTAACAATTTATATCATGTTCTTGGTGGGAGTATGACAGCATCTTCAAGCCGGAATGATACTAAACCTTCTAATTGATGCCCACATTAGTGGTTTCGAGTATTCCTAGAGGAACTGTAGGGAAAACACTGCATATCAGTGATGATAAATTGCACACTAAACTCTAATGTAATTGATAGGGATGAATAAAATGAGATTGCTGAAGCGGAGCCAGTAGTCACACTAATGAGAATAGGCCCAAGATATGGAGGGTGTATTAGAGAAAACGTGGGAAGGCCAAGGAAACTGAGCTGGCAGGAAATGAGCAAAAGGTGATGCGTATGTGTGGGATGGGGAGTTAGTGATATAGGAAATAATGAAGAGACAGAGGAATTATTTTTGGAACCCTGTTATAGAAGACAGAATTGATCAGAAAGAATGTTTCTCTGCTGTGGGAGCAGATTGTTAGGTTGATAGTGTGTATCAGATTTTTTTTATTTCTTCTTGTTTTATACTGTAAACACGATTCTATTTATCAATATTACATCAGTGTTACAGTTTCCGTTCTCTTTATTCTATTAATTGGTCTGACCTGCAGATCTGTGTGAGTGTGAACGAAGTCCATGCCACCAAAGATGACAGAACGAGTAGAAACCGTTTTAGAGAACTGAAGGGAACTCTACAACTGCTCGTCGATCAGTTCCAGAAACAGTGCGATAATTGCATAGTTAGGAAGATGATGGGTAAGAAGGCAGTAGGTGAGTACTCTGAGGCGGAGGCTTTAGTCGAAAACATACTCTGATGAATAGCAACTGTCAGTGAAGAAGGTGGAGATGCCTATGTTTGAAGGGAAGGACCCAGTGTCTTGAAGCTCAAATTAGCTTGCCTGAGTAT
>PGTU02000407.1:0-15714 GCA_002896215.2 Cicer echinospermum | reverse complement strand
ATCTAGAAGAATGTCAAAAGCAAAATACATTGTTGAAGGAGGATCCTCAAATCGACCTCCATTCTTTGATGGATCAGACTATTATTTTTGGAAAAACAAAATGCAGTTGTTCTTTAAATCTCAAGACACAGGAATGTGAGGCATCATCACAGATGGAGATTTCACACCAAGGGTTGATCAAGAATGACTCGAATTCTGCTCTAAAAAAGGAAGCAGATTGGACAAGCAGAAGATAAAGCTAAGGTACTTCTAAATTCTAAAGCTCAATTATTCTTATCATCTGCTTTTAAGCAGGGAAGAAAGTGAAAGGGTAGATGAATGCACAACTCAAAAGAAGTCTGGGATACATTGCAAACTCACCATGAGGAACAAGCCATGTCAAAGAAACAAGGATAGGACATTGGTATAAGAAATTCGAATTGTTTGAAATGCAAGAAGGAGAAAACCATTGATGAAAATGTACTCAAGATTCACCACAATAGTAAATGAAAATGCGTTCTCTTGGCAATGGATGCGAAGTCATTTTCAAACCAAAGGTATATTGGAATCAAGAGGCCAAAACTGGAAAAAAATAATGTCTCTGTAAGCGAAAGAAAATTTTATATGTGTTATATCTGGATAATTACCTGATGGAATCATGCTTTATATCAATCAAATAAAGATAAATGATCTGGCATAAAAGGGCTGGACATATCAGCATGAAAACTATTTCAAAAATCTCCAAACTTGATCTTGTTAGAGGTTTACGCAAAACTTAATTTTGAGAAAGACCAAAATCTGTGAAGCTTGTGCAAAAGGTAAGCAAGTCAAGAGCAGCTTTCATACAAAGATTTTTGTAACAACAAATAGAACTCTTGAACTACTTCACATAGATTTATTCGGGCCTGTCAAAACAACAAGTCTAGGAGGAATGAAATCTATGGTTTTGTTATTGTTGATGATTTCTCAAGATTTACATGGGTTCTGTTTTTAAAACAAAAAGATGATGCATTTGAATCATTTAAAACATTTTGTAAAAAGGTGCAGAATGAAAAGGACTCCAGCATCATCTCTGTAAGGAGTGATCATGGAGGAGAATTCATAAATGCCCTCATTCAAAAGCTTTTTTGATGAACTTGGTATATCTCACAATCTTTCATGTGCAAGAACTCCACAACAAAATGGAGTTGTTGAAAGAAAGAATAGAACACTACAAGAAATGGCAAGAACTATTTTTAGAAGAATCAAATGTTGAAAGGTATTTTTGGGCAGAAGCCATAAACACTTCTTGCTATATCTTGAATCGTGTATCTATCAGAAAAATCATCAACAAAACTCCATACGAAATCTGGAAAAAACAGAAAACCAAACATCTCTTACTTTCATATTTTTTGGCTGTTACTGTTACATTCTAAACAACAAAGATCTTATTGGAAAATTTGATGCAAAATCAGATAAAGCGATCTTTCTTGGATACTCAACTGAATCTAAAGGTTATAGAGTGTTCAATTTAAGAAACTAATGTTGTTGAAATTAGTATGCATATATTGTTTGATGAGTTTGATGATCTAGATATAAGTAAAAAGGATGAGGAAGAAGAAACTCAAAATGAAACACAGCAGGAAACAAGTCTGCAGAAAACAGAGATTGATAAACAATCTCCGTTTCATTCTCCACCAAAAAGCTGGAAAACCATTGGAGATCATCCTCAAACTCAGATCATTGGAGACACAGCTGATGGAATCCGAACCAGAAGATCATTCAAAATGATGACGACAGCATGGCAATGATATCTCAGATTGAACCAAAGTCAATCAAAGATGCTATTACTGATCAATCTTGGATTAACGCCATGAAGGAAGAACTACTACAGTTTGAGAAAAATGAAGTTTGGACTCTAGTACCAGATCCTTTAGATCAAACTGTTATTGGCACTCGATGGGTATCAGAAACAACAAGCTTGATGAAGAAGGTAAGGTCGTGAGAAACAAAGCAAGATTAGTAGCTCAAGGCTACAATCAACAAGAAGGTATAGACTATGATGAACTTTTGCTCCAGTTGCAAGGTTAGAAGCTATTCGAATACTTCTTCCATATGCATCTCATAAACTCATCAAACTGTTTCAAATGGATGTGAAAAAGTGCTTTCTTAAATGGTTTTTTAATGAACACAGTGTATGTAAAACAGCCCCCAGGTTTTGAAAACCAAGCAAAACCAAATCATGTTTTCAAACTTACCAAGCTCTTTATGGCTTAAAACAAGCACCAAGGGCGTGGTACGAAAGACTGAGTTCATTTCTGATCGAGAACAATTTTCAAAGAGGAAAAATCGATACTACTTTATTCAAGAAAACTGAAGGAAATGAATTACTCATTGTTCAAGTATATGTGGATGATATCATTTTTGGATCAACAAATGAAAAACTATGTGAAGATTTCTCAAAACTTATGCAAAGTGAATTTGAAATGAGCATGATGGGGGAATTAAGATATTTTCTTGGTTTACAAATCAAACAATACGAAAAAGGCATTTTTTGTTTGTCAAGAAAAATATATCAAAGATCTGTTGATTAAATATAAAATGAATGAGTCAAAAATTATGACAACTCCCATGCATCCATCCACTTCCTTAGAAAAAGATGAAAATGGCAAATCTGTCTCTGAAAAGAATACCGTGGAATGATCGGTTCTCTGCTATATCTAACTGCTAGCAGACCAGATATTTGTGTTTGCAGTAGGATTATGTGCTCGATTTCAATCAGCGCCAAAGAATCCCACTTAAACTGCTGTTAAACGCATATTTAGATATCTCGTTGGAACAACTAATCTTGGTCTTTGGTATAGAAAAAGTTCCCATTTTGATATTATAGCATACTGTGATGCTGATTATGCTGGAGACAAAGTTGAAAGAAAAAGCACAAGTGGAGCATGTCAGTTCCTAGGTGAAGCATTAATCAGTTGGTCATGCAGGAAAACAGAACACCATAGCACTATCCACAACTGAGGCTGAATATGTGTCAGCTGCAAACTGCTGTTCACAAGTTTGTGGATCAAGAACCAACTTCAAGATTACTCTGTAAGCTATTCCAATATTCCAATTTATTGTGATAATACAAGTGCTATAAAATCTGTCTAAAAAATCCTATTCAGCATTCTAGATCAAAGCATATTGAAATAAAACATCATTTCATTCGTGATCATGTCAATAAGAAAGACGTTGAATTAATCTTCGTTGATACTCAAAATCAACTTGCTGACATTTCACTAAGCCTCTTGTGGAGGATAGTTTTAATTCATTCAAGGAAAAACTGAGAATCATGAAAAATCCAGAAAATTCTGGTTGAAATCTGCTTCTGCAGAAAACGGAGATCGTTTATCAGTCTCCGTTTCGCGATTCATCATTCTCCGTTCTGGAAAAAGCAACAGTCTGCTTTTCCCTCTCAAAAGTAAAAAAGGTAAATCTTGGCATTTATTACACGTGCCCTTGTGTCTGGTGTTAGAATGCTGACACATACACTCTCCAATCCCCCAAAATGTTTTTTTCCTTTTTCCTAGGTACAAACTCATCATTACTCCACCTTTTTCTCTCCATCCACTCAAGTCAGAAAACTGCTCCTCTTCCACCTTCTTTTCCCCAAAAACTGGAATCATCTCTATTTATCTATATCACATTCACTGTTCATCTTCTTCATCATCTTCCTCCCAGAAAAACAAAAATGGCTCGAACCAAACAGTCTGCACGAAAAAATGCCTCTATCTGTACACCACCCTCTTCATCGTCCTCATACCAATCCAGAGAGCGTTCTCCCTCTCCACCACCTCGCCCTTTCACCACCACACTCATCTTCCGCCTCTCCATCTCCTCAAAACAGTCAAGAAGTTCTAAACCTCATGCCTCTGTCTACCTTTCTTCCACCACTATACACTCGACCTACACCAAACTACACTCAAGTGCCTCCCCATCTTCCCACCAGAATCACTCCTCCACGCCGCTCCATGCGCGTCCAGTCTGGTATTGGTACATCAAAGTCCATGAACCCTAAACCTTTTTACTTCATCATTTCAGACTCTGAGAGTGATGACTCTTCTGAATCGTGTCCTCCAGTAGAAAAATCCCCCAACACAATCTGAACCACAAAGACACCCGATGCCTACAGTACCAACACCTTCACCACAAAAATCCACCAACGACTACTAACCCTTCGACCCCCTCAAAATCGGCTTTCTCTTCTGAACCTTCACACGCAACTCCTCCTCATCAAAAACGGAGATCGTTAAATGACATTGTTTCTCCTTCTTCCAAACCAAAAAGAACCACTCTCTCAACCAAAACCACCATCTAAACCCATGAGAACCCAAAACACAATCACTATTGCTCAATTTCTTGCTCGAAAAAATCTCTCCCAAATCCTCAAAGAAAGAAAAACGCTTGCCCCCAAAACAAAACCTAAAAACCAGTCAAAAAACCAATTTCTCCAGAACAAGAACGTTCTCCAACTGCTCCTCCACAAGAACGTTCACCATCACAAGAACATTCTCCAAACTGCCCCTCCACCAAAATCTTCTCCACAAAAGACTTCCAAACGATCTTCCCCTATATCCACATCCTCTGATTCTGAACCATCTCCCCCAACTAAGAAACCAAAACAAAATGCTCCTCCTCTAATCTCCTTGCAAAATCAAAACTCTTCAATGAAAAATGGGCTCAACGCCCAGTTGGGATAGGAAGAATTTTTGTTTTTGATAATCTGGTTGTGGATGGCAATGCTGTTCAGCACCATACGGATGCTCTTGGATGGACCTCCTTCTTAAAGATCTCTGAATCCTTTTTCCCAGAAGTCGTTCGTGCTTTCTATTGCAATGCCAAAACCTTTGCTGACAAATCTCTTTTTATCTCAAAAATAAAGGGAGTAGAAATCAGATTGACTCCAGACATTTTGGCCAACATTCTCCAGCTTCCAACAGAAGGGCCATCTGTCTATGGTGACAACTGGTATGCAGCTCTGGGTCTTAGAAAGACAGATGTGCAGGCTGAGCTTTTTGAAGAAAACTCCACACGTTTATTTAGCCACTTACTTAAAGCATCTTCCTAAAGTCTTCAACAATATGTGTCAACATACTCTACTTCCACACTGTGGAAGTCATGAGTACGTTTCTGATAATGACGCCTTGCTCATCTATCATCTGTTAAACTGCAAGAGATTGAACTTACCTCATGTTATTCTCCAGCACATGATCTGTGCAGCCCAGAAAGATTACAAAAAGAATACTGTGCCTTATGGCATGGTCCTGACTAAAATCTTCAGGCATTTTGGAGTATCTCTTGCATCTGAAAAAATCCTTGATCAAAATTTCCAAGTTTTCCACCAAAAATTTATCTCATATGCGCAACACCGCCTCTGCTCCAACAACTACTCTTCCATCATGTCCCATCTCTCTCAAAAGGAAGAGATCAGCCGGAAGACGACCTTCCAGAAATTCTATTTCTTTTTCTTCTCCTTCTACTGATCCCAAGGCAATCTCAGACAAAACTCCTACACCAGAACGTTCTCCACCCTCTCCAGAACGTTCTCCAGAACATATCCCATCACATCCCACTCTTTTTGCTCAAACATCTGGCACTATCCCCTTCACATATTCCCTCTTTTTCTCAACCACCTCACTACCCTACACATGACTTTAGTACTCTCTTATCTAATCCTCTTCTGTCTACCATGTCTCCACTATTTGTTTCACCACAGAAAACCAGTTCTTCCATTTTTGGAATAAGTCAGTTTTTGAACTTTCCCGCTCCTGCTGACCACTCTACCTCATATGTTGGCCCTCTACCATTTATTTCATCTTCTTTTGCCTCTCTCCCATCCTTATCTGCCATGCCTATTCCCTCCAACACAATTGTCGCCACCTCTTTCTCAACCCTCCGCTCACATTCCCTCCACTGACACCTTAGCTGCACCCTCAAACTCTGATATCATGGCCGCTCTCCAGATCATCATGACAAGACAAATTTAGCATGATCAAGAGACTGCTCTACTCAGAACTTGGATGGCTGATCATCTTGCTCCCAAGATGGGAATTCCACCTCCGCCTCCTCATCCGGTGCCCCCTCCCTCTCAGATCCCTCCTGCTGGAAAATCCTCCTCCTCCGAAGGATCTTCTCCCTCCCTAGCATCTTAGGTATATCCCTTGTGTCTTTTTGGATGACAAAGGGGGAGAATTAAGTTAGATTTTCTTTTACTCTGTTACTGCTCTCTTGTTGTTGTTCTGCCTCTTTTGATGTATCTTTGCCAAAATCAATGAACTTTTGTTATCTTTAATGAAACTCTTTCTGATTGCATTTAAATATTTTATTTTATGTTGAATTAACAAATGCACAAATTGAGGGGGAGCTGTTACAGCTCTTTATATTAGAATTAAATTAAAATCTAAATTAACATGTTTGTCATCATCAAAAAGGGGGAGATTGTTGAGACAAACTCTCTATTTTAAAGTTTTGATGAAAATAAACAAAGGTTAATTAAGAATGTTAATTATGATTCTAAATGTTATGTTAATTTAACTTGTGTTCTTGAGTGGTTTTAATTAAGAGCAGAATCAAGCAAATACAAGAAAAGACAACAACAAGATCATTCTGCATCATAAACAGAGAATGATCTTCAGCTTCACTGAACTATCTATCACAGCATGTTGTTCAAAGTTTATCTACATCATTAACAAAGAATCTGCTCTGGAAATCATTCATATCTAACAAGTACATGGCAAGGAACAAGTACAAATAATCCAGACTAAAAAAGGATATTTGATCGCAAAGATCAAAGAGTTTAAACATGGACAAAAGTCATGACGGCTTAAGAACTCCAAAATTCAAATGTCAAGAAAACTTGATCAAACTGGGTATATGACAAGACAAGAACAAAGGAAATACAGAACATTCAAAACGGGAACTCCAGAATGATTATTGAAGCTCAAGAACGTTCAAACTGATAAAACCAAGAACGTTAATCATTCTCCGTTTTCTGCACATCAACAGCAGCCTTGCATCCTCTCTGTTTCAGTCTGCAATTCGCTTCAAATCTTCTCCAACCTCCTCTAGCTACACTCAAGACTCAAGACAGATAATGTACCATCCAAGATCAATGAAGAAATGTCAAAGAAAGGACAGAAGTGCTTTCAATGCTAAAACATCAAAAGTCAAAAAGCTGTTTTCAAAGCAGCATTATTTTTATTCTAAAAATAATGTTTTAGTCAAAAAAAGCATGGCCTCTCCAACAGCTATTTCGTACATCTCCAGCCTATAAATAGAAGGCCATTATCTCAGTTCTCAGCAATAAATTCAAGTGCCAAGTAATCAACATTATACAATCACACTTAAGCTTGAAATTCTGCAAAACAGAGGCAACATCATTTTCTGCAATTCGCGAAATAGCCATGGCTGCTCATTCATATATCAGCTGCGAAATTGTCATTAGATACTCTGTAAAGAATCTATTCTCAAACAAGAGTTGAGCAATATCAGATTCTGTCAAATTCAATCATTTGTAAAAACTCAAACTATAAGAGTTTCTTTATAGTTTGTTTAAGATTGCTTCCTATCAAGGTTAGATAGGTGTTGTGATTGCTTTCTGGGTGGAAAGTAATTAAGAAAGAAATAGATCAAGGTTGATTTATTCTAGGTGTTGTAAGATTAAGAAGGTTCTTCATTTTAAACACTTAGTGGAAAATCTCACGGTGTGAGGACTGGACGTAACCCACGTTGGGTGAACCAGATAAATCTTTGTGTGGTATTCTCTTTCCTTTCTCCTTCTTTATTATACTGCATTAATCATTTGAGATAAAGTATAGACTGATTTTCTGCTAATTAAAGAACGTTCTCTGTTTTATAACATAAACCAAGAACGTTCTCCGTTTTCTGTTTCATAACCAAGATCATTCTTGAGTTATTTTCTTAAGTTTTAACAGGAATTTTAAAAAGACATATTTACAATTCAAACCCCCCTTTCTTGTAAATCGACATTGTTACTTCAAATGAAATTCTCTCAAAATTGACAACTCTAGGTACACCACAACAAAATAGTGTATCTAAAAGAAGAAATCGAACCTTATTAGATATGGTTAGATTTATGATGAAGTTCACTGATCTTTCGATAACATTACAGGGGTATGCTTTGGAAGTTTTCGCTCATCTTCTAAACATAGTCCCTTGCAAACAGATAAAACTTGATGCAAGGTCTAGTAAGTGTAGATTCATTGGATATCCTAAAGAAATAGTGATATAATATATCTATTATCCCTCTAACTATAAAGTTTTTGTGGCTAGAGGAGGAACATTTCTCGAAAGGGAAT
The DNA here is from genome assembly GCA_002896215.2 of Cicer echinospermum. Classification (NCBI taxonomy): domain Eukaryota; kingdom Viridiplantae; phylum Streptophyta; class Magnoliopsida; order Fabales; family Fabaceae; genus Cicer; species Cicer echinospermum. The sequence goes on along the minus strand of PGTU02000407.1, from coordinate 7,393 downwards.
TTTTCTCTAAGGGGGTTAATGGTAAAGAAATAGAACTTGATGAAGATCAAGAAAATGATAAAGCCCAGAGACTCGAGAAAGTGAGAATGATGTTGAACGTCATTGCTTTGAAAAGCTCAATTTTGTTAAATATGAAGAAAGAACCTCGTGTTTACAAAAAGGTTAGTGGGAGCACATTCATATTATTAGTAATATATGTCAATGACATAATTTTTGGAAATTATATATCGACAAAGCAAAAATACAAATGTGTGACTATCTGAACAATTCTCCATTTAGGACTTAGGAGAATGGGGGAGATCCATTAACTAAGGCACTTGCCATAAATTATTGTGTGCTTCATATTTCTTAATTTTTGTGTGTTTTTTATTTATTTTGATTAAATTAAGACACATGTTCCATGTTCCTTTAGTTATGAAATGGTTGTTAAGGTTGGATTCTTATTTTATGATTTAATTAGATCTTTATGTTGCAGCCATGTTTCATTTCTTGTTATTTTATTATTTAATTAGATATTTATGTTGCAGCCATGTTTCATTTGTTGGATGCTTAGTTATATATCATTACCATTTTAAACTATGTGGTATATGCTTCATGTTATATTTCTTTCTATTTTTCATGAACCTTGGTTCACTTTTTTGGAAAGTTATGGTTTATAGTGTGTAATGCATGTTTTGCCTTAGTTTGAGGCAATATTTTAGCATGCTAATCAATTCGATAGTTCTAATTTTATGTGGTTTTTGTTTTCTATTTTATAATGCCAAATCTCCTTGAGATATTGAGAAAACATATCTACAAAGTTTTGCCATCACCGAATAGGGGTGAGTATGTAAATCCATGTGTCTCCATATTCACTAAGCTTGTGAATATGAAAAATTGCTTGAGAAATTAATTTTTCAAAGATATTGAAAAAGTTGTTTTTCAAATTTTGGTTGTTAGTGGTTCTTGAAGAAGGAGCGGAGTTTCTTGTTGTAAATTCATTTTTAAGGATGTTGTCATAATTCAATTATCAATTGATATAGAAAGAAACTCTCATACATTTGTTATAGACTGCAATTTGATCTAATTATCCACCATCCATCCAACTATAAATTCATCCACTATATTAAGAGTGTACAAAATTTGGCCGGGTCTATTCACTTGTCCTGACATGACATGTAAGGAGGGGCACGAATCTAACCCCAACTCAAAAGAAAATAAAGACATAAAAGGAGGACAAGACAAAGACTAAACATAGCAGGATCGAGTTCGGGTTGATCTTTGAGTTACCTATCCCGTCTCAAAAAGTTCTTGAGGACACGAGATGCAATTTTTACTCATTAATTTTATATTTTCTCTCACATTCACACTCATAAACTCTAAAAAATATTAATTACTACATCTAATTTTTCAAAGAGGTATGTTTATAATTTAATACATGAAGTGTCCACGTTCTATCCTTTCATTTTAAGAAGTTGTGTTGTCTTGAAAACAAATTATACTCGTCGTCATAACTTTATTATTCAACTAAATTAATTTGTTCAACTACAATATATTTATGTTTTACTATTTGATGATTAACTTTTTAATCGTATTACTCAATATAATTAATTTGATAATTGGTTAATTTATTTGTTGTTTAATTTTTTTCTTTGCAAAGAAGTTCATGTAATACTTGTTTGTGACTTGTCTTGAGATCAATCTTATTTTTTCTTTTATATAGTCTCATCCTTATTTAACTTATACTCATCAGGTTTTATCGAAATAATATCTAATATTAGTGTGGGATAAACGGCATGCACAATCCGACATAACCTGTATTTTATACACCCTTATGCATGCAATAAAATTGTTAATGGAATGCATCCAATTTATCTATTTAAAAAGAAAGATGAATCTCATCCATCTTACCTTTTTCTAAAATCCAAATGGAACAAATATTATATTTTTATTTATTATTTTTTAAAAATTGTTTTTTTATTAATCTAGAAATGAGAAATTTCTTTAAAAATAAAAAATGTTAATATTATTATGTATTTTTATCATTAAGTTAGTAATAGTGGTGGTTGGATGCGATCAATCGCAATAGTTCTCCACACTCCGCCTAGGTAGTTGCTGGAGCTCCACCATCAATCACATTTCTTTTACGATTTTTTTAAAAAAATAATACATAAATTATTTTAGAAAGAACAAAAAATAATATTGTTATTATATTATGTATATAATTTATTAGAATGCTAAACAAATCAATAAACGAATTAGATGAATATATCCATTCATTTAAAACGTGATAATGGATAGATTGGATTGTGTTTTATGTATAGTGGATTGGTTGAATTGAATAAATTTAACTAATTTTGTACTAGATCTTAATAGATTAATGGATTATTTTCAATCCATCTATTACTATCTTAATCTAAATTCATCAACTCATTCATTTTACTACCCCTAATTTGAAGTAGGACCGAATATAAATTAGCTTGTGAGAATGATGTAGTGAAACTATTATAAATCATTGTGTATTTCTATCAATTTTACTCTTTAATTAATATTAATATGGTCACGAAAACAACACTAACAAACACCACAACAAAACAAACTCAAAACTCTAATTGACATAGCTGATAGCAAAACAAATCAAATTTTGAAAAGTATAAGAATAAATTTTGAAAAGCACAAAGATAGAGTTACGAAGCGCAACAAATCAAAAATCCTAAAATACAAACAAAATCAAAATAGAGTATCAATTGAAGCAATATCCAAGGAGAAGATCTACAAATGTTCAAAGCAACCTCGTGCAAGTAAGCAGATCTATGAGAGAGATTGTGATGAGAGTGAGACAAAGAGTGAGACAGTGCAAGACTTAGAAGAGATAAGAAAATTGTGTTACACTCTAACACGAGCGACACTATATGAGACTTGAAGAGGGAAAAGTGTTTCGTGAGACTACGAGGCAATAAGAAGTTATCTCGTACATTTGGTATGATGAATGAATACTTCTTCTAAACTTCGATAATTTGTATTCCAAGAAAAAAATTTAGTTCTCTCATCATGCTATCTCAAATTCATTATGCATTAACTTATAAAATTCTTGATAGAGCTTATCATTAGTAGAACCAAAAATTATATCATCAATATATACTTGGACAATGAAAATGTCGTTTTTAACTGATTTTTTAATAAAATAGTGTTAACCTGGTTTAAAGAGTGCATTTGACATGTTGACCAATTCAGTCGCCTGTGACAAATTCAAGCATTGCTTGGACTTGTTACATGTTTCTTAGTGTTAAGCAAGATTTTTCCCCCTAGTTGTCAGAACGTGAGCGCTTAAACCTTTGAGCACTCCATTTGTTCCATCTCTAAAATTACTCAATGATAATAGTAAACCATACGTTACCATTCGTTCTTATAGATGACTAGTAGGTCGTTTCCTATATCGTTACACAACTCGTCCTAATACCACTTTTAAACTCAAAAGCTTAATCAGGTTCTCTCTAAACCCACCATTGCTTATCACAATGTACTATGACGGGTTTTACGGTAACTCAAGTGTTGTCTTGGTCGTGCTTATTCTTTCCAAGAGACTCGTCCTTTCAAATATTAGGACAGGATGTATTGATTCACAATGCTCAATTTCATGAATGTGTGTTCTTCCTTAGTTCTTCTTTGATTTCATGGCACACCAAAAAACAAAACAAAAATCATCATTCATTCTTCATTTGAGGTGAGTATCGTGTTCTTGAATTTATTACTATCATCATATCACAACCATTCATAGTTGTGACTTTTGATATAATTACAATAAAAACAAAGATTTCTAATTATCCGACGGTTGAGATTGATTGACAGTATAAAAGACTTTTACATTTGAGTGTATACAAATTAAATCTTTATTTTTTTAGCTTTAATTTTAAAAATTAAATAAATTTAGTAATTTAAAATTTGATCAGAAACTAAGTAAAATTTTATCAATTATTATTTAATAAAGATTCAAAAAATCAGATTTTACAAACAATTCCTCATTCACTAAATTTCATTAACCACCCACCACAATGGAAATAAGTTTTGATTCCCTTATTGTCGTGAGTAACGAGAAACATCACAATAAATAATCCTGTGTATTGAACTACCAAGGTAAGTACAACACGCTGTCGAAGACATATTTTACACTCATAAAGTTTATATACATTTTATTTGATATACAAGTAGCACACTAAAAGTTATATCTATGTATACAATTAAACAAGTAGATAGCCAAATTAATGAAGAAAAGAAATACACTTTTAAAGAAAACCGTTCAAGTTTGATTTTTATTAGGCAGCAAAGGACGGCGTCAATAAACTAAAAAGTAGGCTCTAATTGAATGAAACACAACTGTTGGTATCGACCCTCAACCACTACAAAGACCTTTCTTTTACATAATTGCCCTATTACACACGCCAAAAATAACACTCACTACTTTTACTCTGTGGTTACAACTTTTTCATTTAACACTCTTCCTTCTTCATTTTACTAACCTCATCTGTTTTTTCTATTTTGTGAAACAAGAAACCTATGAGTTTTAGCATTTAGCTTCTCTATAAAGAATAGATTCTTCGAGAATAAATGAATGATATCAAAGGTTATATTATATGTATATGTATGGACTATCATAAAAATCTATTGAAAGTGGAGGAGGGAGAGCTAAATAATAATAATTAATTTTAAATAAAATAAAATACAATGGTTATTTTATGTAAAGATTAAAATTTTATATGAAATATAAAGAATTAAATAAGTCTTTTAATTCCTATTAGATTTTAAAAAAAATTAGTTTTAATCATTAAAAAAATTTCAATTTTTTAGTCACTAAAAAGCAGATTTATTCACTTTTAATCCTTATTTTAAAATATTTTATAAAAATTAATACTTTTAATCTTTCAAAAAATCTCTATAAAATTAAAATACGGACTAAAAATAAATAAGTTTTTTATAGATTTAAATTAGAATGTCATAACTTTACAAGTACTAAAACATAACTTAATACAAATATAAATAATATATTAAATAATGATTTTTAAATAATAAATGGAATACCAAATTTTTTATATATATATATAATGAATTATATTGTGACATGTAAGAGGGGGTCCCCGACCCATACATGCACTAAATTCGTCCTTGGTTTGTATTTTTAAGTTGCTATAATAACTCTTTGTCTATTGCAAAGTTGTATTTGTTAATTATATTTTTTCGAATCGTTAACTAAAGTATTAGGCCACATTTAATGAACCAAAATAAGTGAATTGATCTTATTTTCAAATATGAGATATATGGTTTTAAAAATATAGAATTATTTTAATATATAATTAGTTAATATATAATTATTAATTATAAAAATAAATAATTTTATAAATTGAAACAATTTTTTTTGAATTCTATTATAATTTTATGTTATTTATTCATTTAAAATTATTGTATCATATGTCACATTGTTTAAAATATATTATATCTGTACTTTTTTGTTAAAAAAATTTTTAAGAAAAATTAAAACTGTTGAATTTTGAAATAGATGATCAATTCTACGAATGAGTGAAAATAGAAAGACGAAAACTACAATTAAACTGTATATTTTCTTTTAATGACATTGCTTATAAAAAAAATTATGTATTTTATACTTTTTTATAACAATCACTTTTAAGATATTTTTATCCTTTAATATAAGATATTTTTTTTAAAGGTTTAGTTTGATTTATATACAAAAGTAATCCTAATAAATTTATCATTGAGAAAATTAAAATTTTATTTCTATTTTTTAAGCAAAAAACAAACAATATCATAGTACAAATTAATGCATCAAATAGTGGGGGTGGCATTCCAACTATATTGAGACTTTATATAATTCTACCTACATTGTAGCATTTTAATAAAATATATATTTTGACAAGATAAAAAAAAATTCTTAATTTTCTTGCTGATAAATATGTATAAGTATATATATATATATATATATATAATATAAGGGATTAAAATTAAGACGTTAAAATATTGGAAAATGAAATTCTGATGATTATCTAAATAATGACAGAAAGTATAAGAGAATTTAATTGTTTTCCTCACTAATTTAGTCACTTAGTTCATTTTTAGTACTGAATCAGATAATTTACTTTCAAGACATTATCAAAAAATATGCATAATAAACTCTCAACATTTTACGAGAAAATCTAGCGCGCTGTTTTCTTCATCTTAGTTAAAGAAGAGATTGAAATTAAAGAAGAGAGTGATTAAACTTCACGTACATTTATTTTTTATTATTTATTTTATATATACTACGATAATAATATTGATTTTTTTGTGCGGTGTTTATTTTCCTCAATTAAATATTAATTATATCTAGATTAGGGACAATTCAATCAATATAACTCAGCATAAATAATCTAATTATTATCAAATTTGTAAGTATTTTTCTATTTTATATTATTAACCTGTGTGATGTGAACTTACTCACAAATATATTTTTTTCATTTTTAACGAATTAATATTTTTGTTCTTCTCTATCTATATATTCTTTTAATATAAATAAACAAATATTTTTTTTAATAATAAGAAAACAAAAGGATTTGCAAATTATCCATCGATGAGATACATGTTCTTGCAAGATTTAACTCATGCTCCTATAGACAATAATAATATTATACATTCCCTTTTTTTATACACTCATTCAATACATATGATTAATAATTTAAAAAAATGTGATTAATTCAGTTGAATAAATAATTAATTTTAATTATGATAAAAAATATAGTTATTTAAACTGCATGATTAACAATAATTTTTTATTTTTAATGTGATTTTAAATTAATCATTTATTTAAATAAACTAATCACATTTATTTCATACAATTAACCATGAACATAAAAAGTGAGTGTTTTATAAATACATTAACTTTGTATAATATTCGTTGGCACCACATATTATTGTACATTAATTATGTATCTTTCTTCTCAAAATTGTTCACCAACATCACCACACCCTCTTCGTCTTTAAAACCCTTCACCCTCTCTCTCTCATAACAACTATTGAGCCATCTACAAAAATATCTCTAACTAGCTCACCCAATCCCAATCTTCCCCTTCACATCCTATTTTATTTTTCTTCCTTCTAAAATTCCAAATGGGGCTTTTCCTTCATTTGAACCAATCCTCCAAATGTAGCACAAAGATAGATTCAAACCAAACCGGTTGCATCCCGACTTTAGACGGCACGCTTCTCGTGTCGCGAAGCGCTTTTCCGGTACACTTATTGTTGACATCGAAGCGGAATCATCTTCGAGCACTATTCTCTTATTTTAGATCCTTTTGTTTATTTCACGTATTTATTTGTCTCTGAAACCTTAGCCATCAAAACATTAATCTTTGTAACGTTCGCCGGACTA